>JAJEKB010018114.1:282099-321715 GCA_022393335.1 Macrotrachela quadricornifera
CATCGCATTGGTGATGTTAAATAAACTTGATTTAAATCTTCAAGAAGGCGTTCAAATAATTGTTCAAAATATCTTCGAATTGCCCAATAACGTTTATGATCTGTTATTCCATGTAATGTATGTGTATTTGATTCAATTAAAAAATGAAATTTTTTTATTAATAATCTTGGAAATATAACACGTCGTATAACAGGTGCATAATAATTTCCACGAATTTGTATTGCAAGTATTTGATCACGTACAAGTGTAAATGAATGTAAACATACACAAACTTGTTTAGCTGGTAAAAGATCATTAATTAATATATCTTTTAAATAAGATATTGTTAATGGACGAAAATGTAATGCATCTATATAATGAGATAAATGTTCTTGAGAAACATTAGTTGCAGTTGGTAATGGTGTACCACTTCGATCGGTATTATGACTGAAAGAATAAATTAATATTGAGTTTTTTTTTACAATGAGAGTGTATATATTAGGAATATATCACATTTATATTATCTAATGGCGTCAGCGATGTCATTTTTGCTAGACTTATAGAGTACTCTCTAACAAAATTGATGAAATATTACTAGTTTTTTTCGTGAGTAGTGCAACTGTGTATCATCTTCGATTATTTGAAATTAGACTAGACAAAATTCAGAAAGTCGTAGAAAAGTTCTCAGTAACACTGAAAAAATGCGATAAAGAGATCAAAATCATGCGTGAAAAAAAGTGTATCTAATAATATATTTAAATCTTTTCAAATAGAAATATTATTTTTTTACCGTCTTTTTCTTTGATAAATACAAAGTGCATTATATCGAAAACCAATTGCTTGCATTTCAACAATTAAACTAAGAACAAGCCATGGATCTTGATCACCAGATAATAAAATAATATATTCAGCTAAATAACGCATTAATTTTGCATTTGGAGCATAAGCTAAACGATCATGTAATTGAATACATTGTTGTAAAAGTTTTTCATTAGTTTTTATTGATGTTGTAGAAATTTCATCAGTATTATTATCATCATCATCATCATCAAATTTAAGTTTTCTTTCAATATGTAATCCTTCAATTTGATCAATAAGTGAATCAACTGATTCATATTTATTTTCATTTAAATTTGATGATAAAATTCGTGGAGAATTTAGATTATTATTATTATTATTATTATTCGTTCGAGGTAAATTTTCATCTATATTATCATTACATATTTGTTGAATACGTTCATCAGCTTTTATAGCTGCTGCACGTCGTGGTCGAGATGATGTATTACTACTTGCTACTGTTAATGGTGGAAGTTTTTTTCCTGTACGATTTGGTGTACAAATTGGAGATGCTAATGATGAATCAATAGGCATTTTATTTCGAAATGTACTCATTAGATTAGATGTTGTTGATGAAGAAGATTTATGAGGTGTCTAAAACAAAAAAAAAGGAAAATATTTTTTTATAAATATTAATGTCATTTTACAGATAATATTTTTTGATTATCTATTTGAAATGGTGTTTTTCCTCGTGGTGTATCAATAAGTTTTTTTGTTTTTGTTTTTATTAATATTGGTTCAGTTGTTAATGAAAGTATATCTTCTGTTGACATAGAATTTAAATCAAATGGATGTCCAGTATTTACTTGTGGTGGAGATAATATATTATTCCATTTACTATCTGTTTGTTGTTGTTGTTGATGATAATGATTATCATTAATTGCTGTCCATTCAGGTAGACAAGTTAAATTTGATTCATCAGGTATTATTAATGAATGAAGCCATAAAGATGATTTATCAAGAATTTCAGGTGGTTGATCTTCAATAAGTGTTAAAAATGACAACCATGATTCAGTCCAAAAAGAAAATTCAGTATATTTATTAGAATTTGAAGTATTACTATTTCAAAAAAACGATATGAATTTATTTTAAAAAAAAATATTATTATATATTTTACTTCCAAATTAATCTTGCTTTATTTTCATAAGATTTTCCATTTTTTCTTAATTGTTGAAAACAAGTTAATCGATAAAGAATATGTATACGATGATAAAGTAAACGATGCCAATTAAGTGAAAGATTATGTTGATTATATTCATAATATAATTTTGTTTCACATATATTTCGTATTTGATCATATCCATGTGTATGATAATCATATTCAAGTTTAATATAATCATACCATGAATAAATAAAATCAATAAATAAATCTTGTTGACGATCAATACATATATCTAATGTTGATAAATGATGAGATAATTGTTCTAATTTACGTCGAGCACAATCTGGTTGATGAGATAGAATAAAAAATTGTGCATTGAGTGCAATAAAAAATGTAAACCTATAGATTATAGAAAATATATATATTTTCAAAATATTTTTTTGAAAAAAATTTTAGCAGAAGCAAAGCAAAGAATAAGGAATATAATATCAGATAATGATTTTATTGAGGATAGCGAGACAAGCACGACAAGCATAGATAGAATATTACGACATCGAGCATATACTTACTTTATTTGTTTGATAGAAAAAAGAAAGCTTCTGAAAACAAAAAGGTTCATCTATCTCATTATTATTGAATCTTTTTATTAGTTACAAATGATAATATATAATATAAAATGTTCATACTCAGATTTGCTTCTACATCTTCAACTATTCATGATTCTCCTTATCAGAAAATATCGATTCATCTTTAAATTTAGAGATTTAAAATTACATAGCTTAAAAGAATATATTAAGAGATGCATATCTTTAGATTTCGAAAAAAAGAAATGATTTTTATAATGAACCTACCATCTTTTAGCATGTAAATAAACAGAAATTTCTAAACCAACAAGTAAATAATTTTTAGCATTTCGATAAAGACCAATTTCAAAATTAAGTAAAATTAAATGCGCTACTTGAGTTAAATAAGCTTCAAGTGCATGAAGAACAAGTGGAGTTAATTGAAGTTCTATAAAAAAAATATATATATTAAAATAAAAAAAGGGTTTTTTTTCATCTACGTGTTAATTCTGGTAGACGATTAACATCAATAATATCTAAAGATGTACGTAGATCTTGTGCACAATAAGATCGACTTTCTTCATTTAATGCAAGAAAATCATTTCGATTAAAATCTTTTAATTGTTCATCTAATAATACAAAAAAAACAACAATTTTTTTGATGTATATATAATTATTTTTTCTTTTACCATCATTGAGAACAAGTTTTGCTTGAAGATTATATAAATGTGATCGTACAAAAAAACTATCGGCATATGAACATGATACAATTGGTCGTTTTTCTAATATTTCAAGTGTTTGTTTACATAATGAAAACTAAAATAAAATAAATAAAATTTAATTAAAATATATTCTTTAAAAAAAAAATAAATTTTATATACATTTTTAATATGTAATAAATTTTCTGCAGTAGCAATCATATTTAATGCTTCATCAATATCAAATGCTGAAATTTGTGTTGTTGCTTTTGGATAATCACGTGATGATAGATTAATTAAAGGTTTATATTGTTCATTAAGATTAATTGAACATTTATTTGCTAATCGATTACATGCTGTTAATATTGTCATTCGATTTGAATGATTTAATGGAAGAAGATCAAGTAAATATTGATAGATTTCCATTGCTTCAGTATACTAAAATAATTATATTTTATTATTAAAAATAAATAACATAACAAGAAAAAAAAGAAATAAAATAAATACAAAAAAGAATAATTTACATGTTGAAAAAGATCAAATAATGCAGCAATTGTATGAAGATTTGAATAGAACATATCGATTTCATTTGGATATGTATTTGATACGCGTTTAAGAATTTCAATTGTACATAAAGATGATGATTTTGATTTGATCATATCCCAACTTTTAAATAATGTTGACATAATTGATTTTTCAGAAAATTTTCCTAACACTAGAAAATAACAAAAAAAACGATTTAAAGAAAATTTTTAGTTTCTAAATAATGACGTGTGTACTTTTCTTTTGTAAAAAATAAATAATAATAATCTATTTAAATACTTACTTTTATGAGCTTCCATCGTCATTGATTCTGCATGAAAAGTTTCAATTTGATTAATAGCATTATTTTCTGCGGCTTGTCTTTTTTGTTCTTCATAATCTTGTTTTATTTTTTTTGACATCTATAAAAAAAACCCATAAACTTTTTATTTATATTTTAATCCATACTCATTGACTAACATCACTCGTTAATTTTGAATAATAAACTTGAAATTTAATTAAATAATATTCTGTATAGAGCCATAGACGTTGTACTATACCATGTATATCATCTAATGTAGGTGAACATTTACGAAGATGATTTGCTAAATTATTTGATTCATCACTTATAATAAAAAAAATAAGAAAAGAATTTCTTTTATAAAAAAAGAAAAATATTCATACATATCTAAAGTATTTCCACTTGCTAAATCAAGTTTAATTTGTTCAAGTAATATTCGTGCACATAAAAAATGATTTGAACCATCACCATAATATTGTTCATATAATGAACGAACTAATGCACGACGTTCATCAATCATTTGTGTAGATTTAATACTTTAAAAAAAGAAAAGAATGGAAATATTTTTTATATTTTTTTTTTCTTCTTTACTTTGCATTTCGATATTCATAAAGTTCACAAAGTAAGAAATCTTTTGCTTTTAAATTTATACGATTAAATGATGATGGAATAGCAATATCCATAAATGAACGTAATTTAAGTTTTGATTCAAAAAATTCTTTATTTTTCTTTTCAACATCACGTTTAAATTTTAACCATTGAATTATTAATGGACGAAAATCATTTATTGTTGGATAAATTTCAATTAATTGTTTAACAATTTGTATTAAAAATTGTAAACATTCAGAAAATAAACCATTAAGTCGATAACTTTGGAGAAATTGTTCAATTATTGTATTTAATTGATTCTATTTAAAAGAAAAATTTTATGAAATATAAAAATATTAAAAAACTTTCATATATACAATTGAATTTGTATCATTTGAATTTGCTTGAATACGAGATATAAGTTGTTTAATAGCATTTTTATAAGCAGACGATGAAGAACTCATGCTTGTTAGTTTTTCAAGCAATGAGAAAATGAATTATTTCGTTTATTCATGAATTCATTGTCTATTGATCGAACATACCGACTGATTTTTTAATGAATCATTGAGTTTTTAATAAAATATATTTTTTTTTGAATTTTTATTAATGAATTTTATTGAAAAAATTTGTTTGAACAGAGAATACATTGGAAAAAAAAGTTTTAAGAAATTTAATAACAAAGAAGAATATATGATAGATGACGCTATTCTTTATAATTCTTTGTTTAAATTCAACTTTTCCCAATATTTTTCATTGGCCAATAAACAAGCAGTTTACTTTAAACATTTATAATAATACATAAATTAATTAATAATAAATTGACAGAAACATTTGTGATTAATCCATGTATATATTATTTTCTTGTAAGCTAGATTTCTATTAGCAATATAGAATGCTATTATCAATGAAGATAATAGATGCTGAAATTGGTCTTAATTTATCAACTGGTAATAAAGAAATATGTTTTGTGAAGATCCTCCTTCACTTTTATTCGATTCTTTGAAAATCACTTTATTTGCTTTTGATAAATAACAAATTATTATTACTACTGACACTAGAAGAGCTTGTGTTGTTAATGAAGAAGATTATCTCATGAATAAAATGAGAAAACAGGAAATTTGAGCAAATGTGTGACTAAAAGAATTTCAAAAGAAAAGAAATGAGTATCAGGGCTTTTTGATCTGTTACAGGCAATAGAAATTCTTCTGCGAAGATAAGCGTTAACTTCTATATAATGAACATCTCCATATAGTGAACGCTTTTAAATATTTCCGACAATGTTCACATTAGAGGGCTTTTAGTGTATGGAAGAAATCAACAGAAAAAAAGAAAAAGAGAACTATAAGTGACAACATATATATATATATGAAGAACGAAAGTGAACAAAAACATTTGGATAATACCTTTAATACATATCTTACAGTATGACCTACGTAATGCCGTTACACGATTGAGTCGTGTAGTAAATTTGTTCATTCGTGATAGCAGAATAAAGAATATAGTCGTTTATATAACGACACTCCTTTTGTAATTCAAACTATAGCCTTATTTTTATTATTAAATGCGAAGAAGATAATAACGGGTGGCGCATAAAGAATTGTGCTATTAGTATTTTTGAAATTTCTCCTCTATTATCCCCTTGATTAGAAACACTTTTTAGCCAAAAGATAGCACTTGCAATTCTCTATAAAATCATATGTGATTTAATCTAGAAACTGTTCAAATGTATCTGAAAAATGATGAAGAGTAAAAACATACAAAAAGGTGTAAAAAGTCACGGATTGATATAATGATAATAAATGATCGCGCTTTGCATCCTACTTTTTGATCACTTTTACCTACAAAAAAACACATACACCACAAGACGCAGCGTGAAAAACTCTACAATATTCATGAGACTTTATTTGATAGTTTCACATTCTGTTCTCAAAACGGACAAAGTTTTAAGCGATCAGATTTCGACTGTTAGAAAATAACATCTTTTTGGTCAAAGGTAACTTTTTTTTATTCCCTCTTTCTATATAATTGTTTTTTTTGTAAATTGTAGAGCTTTCCACGCTGCATCTTTTGGTATTTGCATGTTTTTAACGGGGCGAAATGATGAAAAAATAAGACACAAAGTGTCCTCATTCATTTTGCTGATTCGTTTTTTTTAACAACTTTTTATATGTCTTTATGTTTCATCTTTTTTCAGATACATCTGAACAGTGCTTGGATTAGATCATATGTGATTTTATAGAGAAATTCAAACGCTATCTTTTGGTAAAAAAATGTTTTTAATCAAGGGAATGATAGAGGAGAAATTTCGAAAATACTAACAGTGCAATTCTTTATGCGCCATCCCGTTAATATTAGTTTATATATATGTATGCCCTACCCCTTTCAGTCCCAAATTATTTTTTGCTGGATTTAATTCATGTAAACTGTGAGACTAAATTATTTTACACATAGAAACACATAAAATATATAACTCGGTTGCATTCGCTTGTGATTTACTCAAGATAAGTTTTCCATGAAACGACAAAAGAATTATTTTTATTTCGTTTCACACATAGAGAAACGCTGTGAAGACTGCATTTTATGTCATTAAACACTCGAGAAACTCTTGCAATGTAGTGTCTGTATTTTCCTCCAGAACCGTAAGAAATACGTGTGCTAATAATGGAACTGATGAGGATTTGTTACTCAACATTTGTTGAATTCGTTTTTGTTTCTAGTAGAAAAGCGAATAGTTCTGTCCTTTCTTTTCCCTGAAATCGGTTTCGACATTAAAAGATAAGCTGTTTGTATTGCTCTCTTGATCAGAATCCATTTATTTGTTTCGAATACGACTTGTATCTTAGAAGTAAAGTAGAGAAGAATCTGATGCTTCGCTGTGGTTATACAGTGATTTGTCATAGATGTATAGTGACTGGAAACACTGTCTTATATACTTTTTTAAAGAAAGTTGCAGAATATTCCGGAAATTTCTCAATGGATCACTATATATTTTTTTCACAGATAGTTCTGAAGGGATTTACAACATTGTCTACTCTTTCATTCCAAAAGATAACGTACTAATTTTTATGAATAATGTTGTGAAAAATAATTATAAAACATGTGTAGCCTTTTTGCTACTATGGGACTCAAAAGGAATGTAATGCTCTTCGCCAAATAGTAGATCGTCGAAAAGTGAGATCGCCCAAACTCGCGCCGAAAAGAACATTATCGAAAAAAAAGATTGTCGAAATATACATCATCGAAATAAAGCTCGCTGAAACTTTTTGATCATTTATTACCAACAACATTTACTTCAACAATCTAATTATCGACGACCATCTCTTGCGCTTGCTTTCTAAATATCAATCATAAAATCGAAATCTATTTACGTATAGTCTCAAAAGCATTGCTGACAGCTTCGACTATCTAAACAACCGTGGTAAAAAAGACATTGAAAAAAGTATCATTGATATTAGTTTCGACGGAGAGCATACTTACCTTATTACTTGATATATTTCAACTTAGTTACTAACTTGACTCAGTTATTAACTTGATATGGTTACCAACTTGACTCAGTTACTCACTTGATATGGTTACTAACTTGATATGGGTTTCGGCGAAGAGCATGCTGACCCTCAAAAAGTTATAGTGCAAACTTGAATCTCTATCTCGTAACATAAATAAGAACAAAAAAATAATAAAATGGAATTTTTGATTTTTTGATCAAAATTATTCCTAAGAACTCTACTTTTTCTAACCATGTTTCCATAACCTGTACATTTTATTACTTATTATAAGAATTGTTAATTTTTATCTATAAAAAGTATTCATGTTGTTTTTTTGTTTGTTTTCAGATCTATAATTAAGATATTTTATACTTTTGAAACTACAGAGAATAATATAATTTATAGGTTAGTTGTTTAAAAAAGGACAACCGAATCAGTTTTGGTAAATAATTACAATACACATATGTTATATTATAAAAATGTTCTTCTTCGTCAACGATAAGACAAACACGTGTCCAAAATCTATAAAATAGAAAAAATTATCTGCAGTAAAGTGCATCAAGAAAATTTTATCTTCTTCATATTTTATATAAAGGTAAAGCGACGAGTGTGTTGAAAATAAATAAATGATGTCTGAAGCAACTAATTGTGATGATACAATGGTATCGCAAAACAATATGACAAAATTAAAACATTATAGAGCATGTTTATATCTTCTACAATATACACGACCAAGTGATTATTTTACAATCGTAGCTCATTTTGAAGAACATATTAATTATAAATTTACTCGCTTAGAATCCATCGATGCATATGACATAAATGATAAAAAACCCTATATATATAGAGCAGAATTAAACCTATATATTGACGATGAAAGCTGTTTATATCATTTTCCAGAACACCGCCCAATACCAGTTGGACCTTATTATTTACGTTTGCGAAATTCATTTGGTCTGGAAGCAAAGGATCTTTATGACGATAAGAAGCCTCGATTTATCAAGGATTTACCTTTAGATAGATATTACTTTCTATGTGATGTTGATTTTGTGGGTCGAATTTGCAGTTCTAATTGCGGTAAGACTTTTTTCAAAAAAATTTCTTTCAGCTGAAAACTTCGTTTTTCTCTTTAGTACTTACTAAAGTACCTTTTTGGAACCAGTTGTATATGTATGCACATTATCTTCTTCGACATAAAATGTATGATGTATTAAATACATTAATTGATCAATTTCAAGTCACCATTCACGAATATCAACAAAAACTTACAGCTGCTGAACTAAATGATTTCTTTCATGGTTGTTCAATTTCGCTTGCATATGTCAGATCAACTTTCGGTGATCAATACATTACAAATAAAATTCTTACTCGTACGACCGGTTTATTACCAATAACAGAACAAAATTTTGATTTAACAAATCCTAAGGCAATTGACTTTATTTCTGCTTTTCTTTCGGATGTTACAGAAGATTATAATAATATCCTTCAAATAATTTCAACACAAGAATGGGTATTATTTCGTGATGGCTTGGTTGTTTATCTCTCATATGGACTATTAACCATATCAGGATGTACGATAGATTTGATTCATAAAATGGAAAACGCTGAATATAAAAAAGATTTAGCAACTGCTCTATTAAAACGACTTATAAAATTAAAAAAACCAATTTTAGGTTTAAATTGGACCGATTTATTTTTACTTGCTGTTCCACAGTATATTACATTAGATCATCTTCAATTAATTGGTTCAATAAAAATATATATTGCGACATTAATACGGATCTTAGGAATAAAAAGTACTCCCGAAGAAATTCAGTCACAAATCAGCCAACAATTAAATCAACTGATCTTTCCAAAGCATTTATCTAGTAAGATAAAAATAAAACATAAAAAAGTGTTTAATTGTTTTGTTGTAGTTGATCCTGAAAGCATTATTTATTTATTGAGATTTTTACAATGTGAATCAGTAGAAACTGAGGAACAAACAAAAAATATAATAAAAATAATTAAAGAAGTTATTGAATCAAGTGTAGAGTTACAGGAAAAGATAGGACAATATTTATATTCATTGGAAATAACTATTGAACAATTTCCAAATATTCAATTAATTATTTCATCAATATATACCAGGTCACTTCTACTATCGGTAAAAAAAATTAAGTTATTAGTGCCATTGATAAAGAATACTCTTGGATCATATTCATTTGAATTTTATAAACAATGGTTTTATTTGCTTTTAATTGGAAATGAACAAGCAAATAAAACGAATGAAGAAGAATATTGTGCATTATTACAAAATTGGTCGAATCAGTTCTATGATGAAAACGAAATTTTCATCAAAATTCTGATGGAGATGGATGAATTCATAAGCGCCTTTGAAAATGAACAATATCAAATAATTTTTATCCAATACATGATTTTCCTTTGTTTTCAGAGAGGTTTTCAGAGAGGTAAATAATAATAATTGTTAAAGTCGAATTTAAAAAAGAAATTCTTCATTTAGGAGGTATTTATTCTGTCATCTTTGATGGTCTAGCTGACATTCAGAACCATATTTTTTTGAATGAATTTGCGAAACAATTCGAAAAACAATATTTAGACATTTCTCCAGACCAATTAAAATGCATACCTAATTCTACGAACCCATTATGTAATTTAATTAACATCGAAAAAAAAATTTACGGTTCAAGTCAATTAGTCAATGACTTAATTGATTTGACTGTTTGTAAGATTCAATTTACTACTGAAGAAATCCTAGATTTTATTACCCGAAACCCAAGTCGTACATCATGCATCTATGCAGTTTTATTTGAAGATCTTTGCAGAACTTTAAAATTACATCAAACAACAATTCATCGGTTACTTACAATATTGAATACAGAAAAAACATATTTTTGTAATATGACGATTAATTTGAAATTTAATTCAAATGTTCAAGGACTAATCATTTTTCAAATCATGAACTATATTGGCGATTTAACAGATAATAAATATCATATTAATGCATTAGTTTTCAAACAAGAACATGAATTGGATAAAAAAACACGAATCAAAGAAAAAATTATCAAATGTTTAAATATGTATTGTCAAAATTCATATGATAAACAAACCTATCTTAATTATTTTGTCGAAATGGACGTACAATTAGAATCTGGAACCGTTCGTTCGATAAAACTTCCGCAGAAGATTATAGAATTGTCAGTAATTGCTGATTGTCTGAGTCCATTAGAAAAACTATACACTTGGAAAATATTTCTAGCAAAAAATCAACGATGTAAGTGATGCAGTGTAAAATTTAAATTCATCTTTATTTTTGTGTTAAGATTATCAAACGGCTTCATCGAAAAGAACAGAAGTCACTTTATCAAAAACTCTTGACGATGATTTACAGCCATCTAACACAACTGAAGGTGAACTTTTATTAGAAACTACAGTTTTTCACCTTTGTTTGAATTTATTTAGAGTTTTGTTCAGAATCAAATATATTTTCGCATTCATATGATAATGTGACATGTCAAACAACAAGTAATTCAAGTGAAAATGTATCGATAGATCAAAGATCGTGTCGTGATATACTCATTGAAAATATTCGTATTATTTATGTATTTATTCGTCGTTTACTAACAATCTGTATAGAATGGAGACATTTACCTATATCTGATGTACTTAGTTTATTTCCTGATAACAAATATATTGATTATGATTTTGAAATTTTGAAACCGTTATTACGACCAAATGACATTGTCGATCTTAAATTAATGTTAGATTTTTGGAATAATCAGGAATCTCTTGACTGCTTATGCAGAGGATACATAGAATTATGCAAGAAATATAAGATTGAAATTCGAGATAAATTAATTGTGTTCCAAAATATTCTTGATATGAATGACCAAACATCGGGTGAAACTTGTGTCACAGTGTATCGAGATTATTGTGCTTATGCTCCATATAACTATTCTGAATCAATATTAAAATTCATTAATCAATGGAGTTCGTCACAAGAAATGTTCGAACTACTATATTCACTTGATCAGACTGATATTGATAATCTACTTGAAGTAGTCAATAATTGGGATGAAACATTAATAAATACCACAACAGTATTTGACTTTGTATTAATTAAACGATTTTTGGACAAAGTGGACATTAAAATTAATCAAACAACAGATGTAGGAAGGCCTCGTGAACTGAATGACATTATCAATTGTTTTCAAGAATTATTAAATGAAACCGAATTCGAAAATATCACAACTAGTATCAAATCTTGCTCTAGAAATCTGCCCATTATAAAAAATATTCATTTGAAATTAACAGATAAAGATGAATCAAAACGAAAACGTGTTTTGGATATAATGGCTAATTCACAATTCTATTTTGATGTTTCCCAAGCAGAAGAAACAAATAATTCCAATGAATGTCATGTCGATGTATACATCACGCATACCGATTGGGAGCCATTGTTTTTTAATGATCTTGGTGATCTTCGTGATCGAGCACGTCTTATCCGAAATGCAAGTCATAATAATGAGAACAATCTACAAAATTATTCCGTCAATCAAATTCAACAGATACAATCATTTATTTGTTTAGTTGATGAAATCCAGGTAATACTAGAAACTTTGACAGCACTCTATACAGCTGGGTATCCTGATATGAAACAATACCTCACGTCTGAAAAAAAATTCGCATGTATTACAGGAAATTATGATGAAACCATACGGTTTAGATCGGATCTAGAAACAAAATTAGCTGAATGGGAGAAACAGCTTTGCGCTGAATATAAAACATGTATTAATCTGACTTACTTGTCTAATCAACAAATGAGTATGATCGAAGATGCTGTTTACAAACGAATGCCGATAAAGTCGGATGATTTGACTTACCATTTGCTCAAATTTATTGGTGTTGATCCCACATCCATTCAATTGGATTTGCTTCCAAGCAAAAGTGAACATCCTTCGGATCTTCTTAAAAACGTCGCTCTAATTCTCAGAAATAAACATGAGAATCGAAATTTTCTATTACAAGAGGAAAAAATCAGTAAACAGATACTTCTGGTAGAAACAACTGATAATGGTATCTTACGTGCTATTCTTTCTCTCTTTCACTTCAACAACATCTCACCACCTAATGCCAACCAACTGTTCTACTGCGGAAGATGTACCACCTGGGTAAAAATGAGAGCATTTGCTTATCGTTGTTTCTATTCACAAACATTACATCAACTCATACGACCTGAACTATTGTCTATAGTTATTCAAGACAAATTTGCACAACTCCTTAATCAATTGATTGCGCAGTCTCCCAAACATTTCTTTCGTTTAGGTATTATCACAAATGTAGCCAGCTCTCATTTATATCTTATCAATGGCATCACAGAACAACAGGTTATACAAACAATCTATGATCAAGATCTACTTAATGAAGATTCTTTAGGAAACGGTATCCGGGATCTTATTGGTGATCGTTGTATGCTGGTAACATCTAGAATAGCGGGTTTGGGTAAATCAACTTACATAAAAAATGAAATACAACGATCTGAAAAAACTTATATCAAGTTTCCTATCAGCGGTGATATGAATATTGATATTTTAATACAAAGACTACGTAATGAAAAGATTCAATCAGTACGATCGTCTATTGCTCTTCATATTACTATTGGTCCTGTTGAGAATGTTCAACAACTCAACGAATTTCTCTATTCTCTCATAATTTTTCGTTGTTTTCGACTTGGACAAACGCCTGTCGATGTACCTAATGAGATATCCATATATATTGAGCTTGATTCATCTTTATATTTGTCCAGTCTTAAAGAGAAGATTGTTATATTCAAATATCTCAAAATGAAGTATAACGAACGACTCGAATGGAAAGAGTTATATATTACTTCAACTGAAATCAAGTTGGTTGTTAATTACCTACAGGCAATCAAAGATGAAAAGATTAATGAAAATGACATACAAGAAAACTCGGAAACTACTCTGGATCAATCAATTTGTATTAGTCTTTTAGAGACATATTTTCTTCCAAAGAAGAATCTTGAATTTATTTCATGGACACAATTATCCATATTTTTATCAGTTTATTATACACTATTTTCTAGTTTTTCCAAATGTGGCTTTTTCATGGTTGATTCGGAGGTACGGTCATCATTACGCTCGGACCTTCTACAGAGTTTAATGAACTCATCCAATCAATTTACATCTTTAAGTGTGGACAAAGTTCGTCAAAATCAACGTGTAATCAATAACGATGAGAAGGAGATACCACCATTGAGTGAAGCGATCATTCGATGGGATCAATTACACCCATTCATGCTGATTTTTACTGCTACTTATGATCCATTATTCGTTTATCGAACAGAAAAAGATATACCATCATCACTTAAAAATGCATTCTTTTCACATTATAGACAACGTAATATGAAAGAAGTGATTACCATCGAACATGTACCAGAACAAGGTTCTTTTTCATGGTTTCGCAAGTTAATACCAGTACAAACAGTTAAGGAAGTTTTCCCATCAGAAGAAACGATAAGGCAACAATTAGATAAATATCTAATTGATCCGAATCAGATGTCGCACGAACAGTTCTTTCTTCGACTTACCTCGCTATCAACAAAATATTTTATACAGAACCCAATCTGTGAAATCTGTTTTAATCAATACGATAATAATCAACAGCATTGTACCAAGTGTTCAGTCCAAAATTCACTTGTAAGACTTAATTCATTCAGCAACCAAGACATTGAAAATTTTCAGAAAACCATGGCTGCGAAACTTGAATTACAATACGTATTCACAGCGGATAACTATACTAAAATGCTTCTCATCTACTTACGCGTTCAAAGCAATCTTCCTGTACTAATCATGGGTGAAACAGGTAGAATGGTTATTGAATTTGATCTATAACTAATAGCTCTGTTTATTTCTTTGCTTTTAGGATGTGGAAAAACTGCATTAATTCAATGTTTATGTCGTAAAATCCTCAATGACGATATGGAAGTGTTTCATATTCATGCTGGTGTTACTACTGAGATGATAATTAAAACAATGCATGGTTATATCAAGCAAGCAGAGAAATATTCCCAAGAGAATCAGAATAAACGTCTTTGGATATTTTTCGATGAGTTCAATACTACTCCGAACATTGGACTGCTAAAAGAAATCATTTGTGAACGAACTCTTCTTGGTGAACCCTTGCCAAACAACATGATATTTCTGGGTGCCTGTAATCCACAACGACGTAAAGTGAAAAATGAAGCATTTACCGATCAGATTGGTATCAAAAAATATCATCTCGATATGCAACGTCAGATTCATGGTACACAATCACCATTACTTTATTCTGTTGTACCTATTCCCGAGACAATGCTCGAACATATATGGGACTATGGTTTTCTTGATGAAGTTACTGAAAACAGATACATTGAAAAAATGTTGAACGCATGCAAAAATCTGAAAACTGATAGTTCTTGGTTTCAATGTTCGTTGAATTTAATATCTGTGTCTCAAAAATATTTTCGTGACCATGATGATCGGAGTAGCGTTTCTCTACGAGATGTTGCCCGGTTTTGTCGCTTTTATAATTGGTTTTACGATCATTATCCTTCTTTCGAAGATCAACAGGCATACACTTCATATTCATTCAAATCTGTTGAACGTGCTAGCCTGCTTGCTGTTTTTCTCTGTTACTATTTTCGACTTAATTCGTCTGCAGGCCGCGAAGATTTTATGAAAATTATCGCAAATTCTATTGAAAAACTTAAATCATCAATTACACTTGAATCTCTTTCTACATTATTAAATAATGAAAAAATGGCATTAGTCAAACGAATGGAACTACCACTAGGCATGGTTATAAATCGTGCATTAACTGATAATATTTTTGTACTTTTCAATTGTATTCTTAATTGCATACCAGTTATACTTTCAGGCAAGCCTGGTTCAAGTAAAACATCAGCTGTACAAATTCTTTTGAATAATCTAAAAGGAAAAGATTCTAAAGATGAATTTTTTCAAACTGTATCTGGCCTAATTGCTATATCATATCAAGGATCACTTAATTGTACTTCGGAAAGTATTATCAAAGTCTTTAAACAAGCTGATAAATACATGAAAGTAAACAATACTCTTAACTGGTTGCCAGTAATTGTGTTTGATGAAATAGGTCTTGCTGAACTCTCTCCGTACAATCCATTGAAAGTTTTACATAGTTACTTGGAAATAGAAAGTTGCCGACACAGATTTGTTGGTTTGTCTAATTGGCGTCTCGATGCTTCGAAAATGAATCGGGTTACTTATTCGTCTTGTCCTGAACCAGAAGTAGACGACTTAAAAATCACTGCAGTTGGGCTCTCACAGACATTGTTTCCACAGAAAATTCAAAATGTCACATTAGATAATACCATCATTGAAAGTCTTGTTAGTGCATATATGAAAATGTGTGACCACATGAAAAAACAAAATAAAGAATATTATTTTGGATTACGTGATTATTATTCATTAATCAGAGGCATTGTATATGATACAGCTCAGAAAAAGGATGAGCACTACGATCTATATAAAATCATTCGACATCATTTATCTTGTAATTTTGATGGTATCATTGACGAATCCAAATTCATATGGTCAAAATTTTGTGAACACATGCATCAAGAGAATAAAATTAAACAATATTCATCTCCAACCTTCGACCAATTGCTACATCAATGTTTTTCATCTCGTACTGGACGTTTTCTTATGTTAATCGGTAATACAGAAAGTGATTTCGATTATGTTCAACAATATGTCACTATCAAAAGTTCATCCCTGCAAACACAAACATTGATTGGTAGCACTCTTGTCGGTGATCTTTTTCCCAATGCAACCTACACTGATCAATACAATATTCGAGTACTTATGGATATCATTCATTATACTGAAAAAAGCATCACAGTGTTTTTTCGAGGATTAAGACATCTATATGATAATTTATATGATTTATTCAATCAAAATTTTACTGTTTCAAGGAAGAAAACATACTGTCGAATTGCACTCGGTTCAATTTATCATCCACGTTGTATTATTCATGATAATTTCTATTGTGTAGTATTTGTAAAAAAAGAAGATTTACACAAGTATGATCCACCGTTTCTTAATCGTTTTGAAAAACATCTCATTAATATGGATAGTTTGATTACTAAACGCCAGAATTCTGTGATATCCGAATTAAATCGCTGGATCGATCAATTAATACCTATAGAGTCAAGTAGATATTTTCCACTTCGTAAACATCTCTTCCTTGAATTTGATAACGACTACTTTCGGAATCTAACTAGTGATGTATTCCATCAACTAAATATATCGGACAACAACGATAACAACCAAAATGATACAAGTATAGTTAATGTGATTAAATATTGTAAAGAGCAAATGATTTGTACCAGTTCATTTGATTTTCCTCTCTTCTTATCGCTCAATGCTTATACAGATCAGGTAAATGATACAAATGATCTGATTCAGCAATACTATGAAATACATGGTGATTTATCATTTTCATCATTTATTAATCAAAAGTTTTTACAAGAAAAGATGTCCAAACTACTTATCTATACATATACTCAACTATACCAAGATATTAATTGCAATGGTATTATTGAAAATCAAACATACATCGAACAAGTGAAGTTTAATTGTTTTAGAACAGAACTGGAAATAATACAAAAATTGAAAATGCATTGTCAATCAAAGTCGAATAATTTATTGTGTATTCGTGTTGATTATCATCAAGATCATCAACATATTCCCATGCTCAAACACCTTTTGTCTAATGAATTATCATGTAGCGCCAATCATGGTGTGTGTCTCATATTTCATCTTCAACGTCATAAATTGAAAGAGATGAAGAATGATGTATATTTTGATGGATGGACAAGAATAATGATTGATGATCTCGAAAAGCATCAAATCATTCCTCGAAATATTATTATAAGTCCATCATATGAACATCTTCTTGTTCATCTAGATTTTCTAAATTTAGGTTCTAACTTTGATAAACTCATTAATCGATGTATCATTAACTTACACTATCACATACCAAATAGTAGTATCGAAACTAAGATTGATGAACGTCGTGGTCAAATAATTCAACAATTGACCTCACAATCCACCAGTAGTAACATAAATGATATATCATTGCATTTTCTCGTTAAGAAACATCTGTTAGAAATTATTCAAAAGATTGCCTCCAATTCTAATCACACTCAATTCGTGGATTGGCGTCAAGACTTGTTGACAGATGCAACAATTATTGGCTCTTCATGTTCGTTCAATGACGCTTTAAGAAGAACAATTTCGGTTTGCTTGGCGAAATGTTTGTCGTTGCTCCTTTTCTATATGGAAAATAATTCTCTAATTGATTCTTATATTTTTCGTATTAATTTCAAAAATAAAATTGGTGGCAAATTAAGTCGACTTTGGTCTCACTGTTGGACCACAGTATTCAAAGCGATCGACATCTCAACATTGAGCCAAAACTACACGACTGTTCCTCTGATTTTTAATCTTCGGTTACCATGTGCAATGGTTGAATATGATATTATTTGTCAAATTCGTCAAATTGTTGCTCAGAAGTATGAACGTAATGACGAAAATGTTATTGAGCTTGCTTACAAAGAATTAATTAATAAAAGTGTCTATGGAGAGTTCATCGAAGAAATTCTTCATGATCCCGATTTATTTAGTCATTACTACCACGATCAACTTACGTTAGTTCGAAATGAAGCGAATATTTATCATTTACCAACTTCATTTGCACAACGTCTATTAACAGCGAACACATCAGAAACTCCTAAAGATCAACTTCGTTATTTACTTATTGATTATGAAGAATTCTTTGAGATATTACGAATATTTGAGATTAGTATAACACTAATTGGTGAAGAAGATGTGCTTTCAGAAATCATACATCGTCAATTTTTTGTTCATGAAAGTCAGCAAGATTCAGCAATTAGCAATATAGACAAGTTGTATCAATTGGTATCACGAAAGTCCGATTATTACTTAATCTCTCCAGGTTCATCGAAAATTCTTGATGAACCATTTGATTGCATTGCTAATCCATATATTGAAGTAACTTTAATGAATCTAATTGAACTTTTACTTTCATCAACTGTCATGGACCGTATTACTGACATAAAACAACTGATAATAACGTATAGTCTTTTCGCACAATATATGACTAAACTTAGTAATTACGGTAATTATGACGTAAAGAACTTCGAAAAATTCAATTCAGTTCTTCGTTTAGCAACCTGTACATCAACTTTATTTACGGATGATAAAGCTATAGAAGTTTTCAAAACAATTTACAAATACAATGATTATTGCATCTCATTTAGCACATGCAATCAGATCCACAATTTTGTCATTCATCTAAGTAAAATTATAGATCAACAACATACAACTGTGAATACGAAGATCATTCGTGAAACATTACTGAAGTTTGAAATTGAACTTTTAAGAAATTGGTCTCTTGAAAATATTGATCAATGTAGTGAAACTTTAGAGATTATTAATGAATGTGACCAAGATCTTTGGGAATATTCATCTAAATTGTTTAGTCTTATTGAAAAAAAGTTTGAATTATCATCAAAAATTATGACAAATAATGAACAAATTTTACAGCTTGCAAGTTTCAATAAACTCAAACAAGATTTATATAAATTGAATGAGCCAATAGAAAAGATTGAAGTATTACTAACAAATACTATTTACATTCAACTGATATTCGATGAAAACTATCAACTACGATTAAATGGTATTAGTAAACCACAATTAATTGGAATACTTAAAACGAAGCTCGGTCAGTTCAAAAAAAGCTTTGATGAAATAGGTGAAACACAAAATGAACAACAATTACAGCGAATTAGTTTGATAGCTTGGTTGAGATACTATCTTCTTTATTTTGTATATGCTTTTAGAAACAATATTACAGATGATGTTATACAACAAATTGATACAACACTTAACAATACTTCTGCTTTCTGTTCAACTGTGAAATTATACATTATCAAACAACTTTGCCATTCACAAAACATCTCGTTTCATGATTTATGTAAAAAATATAAGGATAGAAGGATTGATTGGTTCCATTCAATGATAGCACAACCATCTAATCGAAAAACGGTGAATGCTCGACATGACGTCATTCTACCAACACCACTTTTTGAATGTCATGATCAATTCAAACATCTTGATGTGAAACTTTCACCCCGAATCACTTCTGATCACCTCAAAGACCTCATTGATCAATGTTCAACAAACCAAAATATCTCATATTGTTTCCTCATGTGGTTTATCCATTATTATACACGCTTTTATACAAGTGAAGTACCATCAGATGAGCAATTTATTAAATTAATTCTTGATACTGTTAAAGAAGAATTAAATACTTGCTTTGGGCATATTGGTTATAAGCTTATATGTTCTTTATGTGAGAATTTTGATGAAAAATCTTACTTTCGCTTGAATCCTCTTATGACAGAAGAAGATCTCCACCAACGTTTACTTGTTTTGAATATCATCGCTCTTATCATCTCATTTAAATCTCTTAAACATCCATCTTTACTCACTTGTTTTCTATATGATAAAAATCTGAAATTACCACAAAACTATATTGAACATTTTGATAAATTACCATATTTTCATGATATTGCTCTTGCAAATGATCCAACTCTTATACAAATGATTAATATTCACACTCACATGAAAAACCAATCTGAACCAAACACAAACATCTTTCGCTGTTCATCTGATTGTTTTTGGTTATTCACCACTGAAAACCATACTACATCAAACCAACAAAAACAATGTCCGTTGTGTAAGAACGACATCAACATTTCTCTAAATGAAACCTCCACTATAATTAATAAGCGACATGTTCAAATAAATCATGACGAAATTTTAGCACTTATCACAAAATACATAGACGAATGCAAAGAACAGGATTGTCGGAACATAGTTGAAAACTCTGATCATATGACTCAACATGTCACTTATCATTTCATAAACATTTTTACAGATGCAATCTTTTTGTTTCTATACGATTTAAAGTATATGTCAAATGCTACCGCTGGAATGTGCATTTACTTTCAACAAAGTATTAAAACGAATTGTATGCTTTTAAGAAAACATTTAGCTAATGTTGATCAATATTACATATGGATGTATAAACTTATCAATCATATGATGAATGAGAAGTTTGCTATCCGCGATCAATCTGACATTTCAGAACAAATAATTCATTTCGAAAAACTTGTTGAAAACGAATTAGTCATACCGAGTATTGATTCTATCATTAGTAAAATCAGAGACTATAAATTAGCCTATGCAGATTTTGTCTATGGAAACGATAAAAAGAATCATTTAATCAATTTTGTTAATGAATTAGTTGAAGATAATGAACAATATCCATTCTTACAATTTTTTAATTTGACTAATGCTTATTCGATCAACATTATTGATCACTTTTATAATAAACTTCAACTTCAAACTGGCTACAAAAACAAGTATCCAATAACAGCTATGATATTGAAACATTTTTCTGATTATCAGAATATTCAGTACCTATACCCACTTGTCAGATTTGTTAATTATCTCATACAACAATTCGATCATCAAATTAAACGAGCTGATGCAAATAAGAAAACGATAGCTGATTGCTTAATGAGTGATTCAAATTTAGTACCTATCTATAACAAATTTCTCGATGCTTGGTATGCAATCACTCTAGCGGAAATTCAATCACAACGTCCTCAATCAAAATTTAATTTAAAAAAATCCAACATATCAATGTTTCTATTAAATAAATCCAATGATGATGAAAATATGATTGTAACTACTACTTTACAAGCACTGGCAAATCTACAAAACAATATTATTAATCATTTTCATTCCAATGTCACAACTTCTTTAGATAAGAATGAAAAATATAATTGTCGTACTATTCCTGTGCAAACAGTGCAAGAAAAACAATTATTTAAGTTCAATAGAACTGAATTAAGAAAATTATTAGTTGAGAAAGCTATGATAATTAATTACAAGTATGGCATGAGTGAAGAGATTATTTATAATTATGAAGAAATTGAATGGACATTAAGAGATAAAATAAGTTGTTTATCATTGATTAACATAACAAATATTCGATATTTTAATTATCAATATGAATTGTGCAGTGAAAATGTTTCATTGATAAATGAGATACGTGAACGTTTTGAACAAAAACTGTTTGAGGCGTCAAGACTGAGAGAAATTAAGCAACATATCGATACTCTTACTGAAGAGTCTATTGTTGAGATATCCGAGTCACTCGAATGTATTTTATCATATATGAGTACTGCAAACATTAAAAATGCCATTACAGAAAATACTAAATATATTACTGTAAGTTTAACTATTCAAGTATTTATAAGCGATTATATTCAATCAACAGCATGTATACATAAGAAACTAAAAGAAGAACCATTTTCATCAATTGAACTTAAATACATCATCGATTTGTATGAATTGTTGGCGGAATATAGGTTCGATAAAATTCTTCGTAATGCTATTAAACAGGAATTATGTGCAGAATCATTTTCAAAAAATAACGAACACATATCTGTTACTAATGAATTTATGGAGATGGTTTTAAAAAACAACAATACTGTAGTTTATTTAAAAGATTTAAATTGTTGGATAGGTATGCTTAAACGTCTTCTAGTACGTTTATTACCACCCGGAACTAAGATTGATTTTGAATTGCCTGTTCATATTTATATGAATCGAACTGATGTGTGGAAAGGTGATATCCCTGTAGAAAGTATTCAAGCAATTAAAATCAAAAATAATATTAGTTTGAAAAACGCATTTATTATTCTAGAAGAATTAGAGGAAGAACAACAGGAAAAAATGTTGATTGGAAACCATGAAATTTCAATGAATAGTAGTTTGGAACAAAACAATAGTAGAAATACAACTGAAACGACTAATTCGGTATCACAGCCGTCGAATATTTCACAAAAAGGAAAAGGAACACCAAGGAGAAACGCTCTTCGTTAAACGAAGAATATCAAGATGGCTTTTATTATTTAGATAAATATTTAATCCAGAATTTTTATTATTGATTGATTAATAAATAAAATAATTCAAAGAAAAAGATAGAATATTTAGATTAAATGATCAGTTTTCGCAATATAATTTCACTTTGCATAATTTGTAGATTAAATGCACATTTAGTTTTCGTCTTTTGTTTAGAAATGTGACCTAGTTGGATGATATTCCTTAATATTTAACACTTATCATCTAATGTAATTCAAATAATGAGAATTCTAATATATATCCAAAATAAGTATTATATCATAAGATGAAAAAATTAAATATTCGATAATTTTGGTAAATAATGAAATGAAACTGAATTAATACACATCAGTTTAGAGTCAAAATTCTAATACTAGTGTGTAATCGAGTGGTAAGGTAACTTCTAATGATTATATGATAACATCATTTATTTAGAAAGCTATAAGATTATCGAACAAAGGATTGAAGGGAATAAATTTCATATAAAAGTTAATCTGAATGACGATTGTTTCTCATAGTAAACATCAAATTACTTTTGGAACAAAAATGAAATCAATATCAAGACTATAGGTGTACACTTTCGTTTAAATAACATGTAAGATTACTAGTAAAGAGTATATTTTCAAGCTTAAAGCAATTTTCGTATTATTTGATGAAATAAGTGGTAAGAGAAAAAGAGCCTTCGGTGTCTGTTAACAGAGCTTTAAAGGATGGGTCAGAAGTCCTAGCCGGATTTGCGTAATAAAACTTTTTTGTGAAACACATGTTTGTAAATTTTCCTCTAGTAAGAAAAGATGCAGTAAAACACGCTCCAAAGAATGACGTTTGACTGGCTTCATTGTCGCATATAGTGAGAAAGTTATAAACTCAGAAATATGCGTGACAAAAAATAAAAATTTATCGTGATTTTTTTAGAGCATTGTTTAACTACTTTAAAGTCATTATATAATTAATTTTAAATGTATGATGATCTTCATTTTCTGTTAGATCAATATTCATCATCACTCCAAGATTTTAGTGCATCTTCTTTCTAGGTATTCGGTATTTTTTTCGATCTGGATCAATCTATTCACTCGTGCATTCCAGGTTTTGTGATCATTATTCTTCTGTTTTCATGATATCTAAAGTATTCAATAATCTACACGATTTCTTACGTCGTATAACAAGATGTGATGCATCAAAAACAATCAGAGCGGAAAAATTCAAAAAAGTGATAAAAGATTAATACATTTAAAAAGGAACAAAATCAACGAAAAGTGGTTTCTCATTTACAACGTGAGAATATTGAAGGTAGAAGAACATGAGTTCGTAGAGTCATTAAAGAATTAAAATTAAAACCATTCAAACTTAGAACAGCTCAGAAATTGCTAATATCAACGAAACAAAGATGCATTGAATGTAAAAAGAAATTAATACGCAAATTTAGTGTAAGAAAAAATGATCCAAAATGCCAATGATCTAAAACTGTTAATACTGATTTTTCAGGAATATTTACAATTGAAGGTTTTCAAAGCAGTAAAAATGATGTAGTTTATGCTGAAGAACCCTTTGAAACTCCTGCTCATTTAAGAGAAACATAAAAGGTAAAGTATCTTAGTAGTGTCATGTTTTAGGGTGTGATTCGTATGAATGGTTTAATACTAAATAATAGTCCTATTAATGTTACCTATTGGTTAAAAAGTCAACGTAAGAATTTGTATATGGCTGATGGGTTGTATGGTAGATTTTCATATGGAGAAGCCATTCCTGCAATTAGTAAAGTGGTTGAAGAATTGGACGAGGACATTTTTCAAGATGATCAAGATCCAAAGCAAAGAACTCAAGTTGCAATAGATGTTATTAATGATTCATTTCAAGAAAGAATTAAACCAGATGATGGAGATGCCAAATTTGCAGATGTATGGTCCATTGAAAATATTTGGAGAATATTCAACGAAAAAAACAAGAGGAAAATCTTTCAAAATTTTTATTTACTAGTTCGTTTTGTTAACTCAGAATGGAAAAAAGTTACACCTGAACAATACAAAGCAATGACAGGTAAAACATGTAAACATCTCGCAAAGGTGATACAAGTCGATGGAAACCAAGTGTATGAACACTGATTTAAACAGATATTAATTGTAATATTCAAGGCAAAGAAACCTTTTTTTTGAAATAAAGCAATAGTTTTTAATTGAACAAATATCTTTATAATTTCTAAAATTCATGGTAAATTTTTATTTTTTGCGACACATATTTCTAATTTCATAACTTTCTTACTATATGCGACACTGAGACCAGTCAAAAGCCATTTTGTAGAGCGTGTTTTGCTGCATCTTTTCTTACTAGATCTCTTCATAAAATATTCAAACAATCCTTTCTTTAATATTTATTTTCAATCTTAATTAAGAACAAGCGAAGATAAGTTTTAATAGGATTTTAGTTTAGGATATTGTATTCTATTAGCTTTAATATAGTTGACTGTCAATTGTATTATTGAAAATCTTCATCAGGATATTAGTTTTCTTCTAAAGTACCAATGCATTATTTGAATCATTCGCAAGTAGATCTGTTCTTACAGTTGCTGTTTGTATGTATGCTATTTGAAATAGCCTATGTAATGGTTACGTTTAAGGCTAAACGAGTTTCATTGATGAAGCATTTTTCTTAAAATTCAATTATTTATTGAACTTGAACATTTTACTTTCGACATTTACTTTTGTATTTCAATTTCCTATTTTAAGTCGTAACATGCATTTTTGTTTGACATTTAAATGAATGTCTCAAAAATTGAAATTGATACATCATGTTTCTTTTGTGATACAAGTGTACGGGCATCTTTCTAAAATATTTATCTCGCAACAAAAATGTAGTGATCTTGTTTAAAAAGCAAAAAATAAATGATGAATATTAGAACGAAAGAATATGGTTCATAGAAGTAGAAATTGAACTAGTAATTTGTATTATTGTGATGTAAAAAACATTGGATATATCCGGTTTTTGCTTGCATCATAATTATGTTTTCAACTAAAAAAGTCATTTTTTTACTTTGCATACCACAACAACGTATTATCATCATCACTTCTTATGCAAAAGTGTTTTTACTAACTTGTTTTGAGCGATTCATTCAATGTGAATGTAAAAACGCACATTTTCAAGGTACAATTTTTAGATATTTATTGGTTACATAAACATAAATTATTCCTAGTGGCACATTGATTTTGACAAAGAGAAACAGTTTCTATAATTGGAACCGTGACAACATCAAAGTCATATAGGAATTTATTTATAAATGTAATTAAAAGAAACTTGGCTGAGAATAAATACAATAATATATTATTTGAAATGAACAAATCTATCCAAATCGAATACATATTCTGAGATTTGAATCCCTTGTATTGTTTTTCCATGAAATGCTGTTGCAAGTTTCTTCTTTCCTTCAGAAGCATTGCCAGTAAAGATGAGACATTGATGATGAAAACCAAGTTCTCTAACCTTATGAATTAAACGAACACCTGCAGTATCACTTGGTGTTTCATTATCTCTATTCATATCAGTAACGATACGAAATGTCTCATTATATTTAAGTCTTTGTCCAAATTCTGACCGAAGAAAAGCTAAAGCTGCATTAGTATTTGATTTTGGTATAAAATGAACATTAATTTCAGTGCCAAGTGTACTTGCTCTTTCCATATGTTCTTTATTTTCCCACCAATCATCAAATATATGATCGTCTACCCATAAAATAACATATTTACAAAGACCAAGCTCAATCTATAAGGAACATTGTATTGTTAATGAAACAATTATTATGACGAGCTTCTACTGACCTGTCTTAAATAAATATGATTTTTTCCGGAAATATTTTCTACATGACAAACTAAAAAGGATGAATGAGGTAAAAAAAGAACTTCATCTTCATCTTCAGCACAATTGGAAAATTTTTGTATACTTCGACCCGTTAAAGAATAAATATGAAAAATTGTATTACGTTCTTGAAACCAATTTGGGACTTCTAAACCTTTATTTGAACTACTAAATTGAATCCATGTTATCAAAAATCCGGGTTGATAATCATCAAGTTCCTTTGTAGTTAAGTGTACACATCGTGATACTATACCCCAATAGAAATCAATATGTGATAAACCTTTAATCAGATAATACATTATAATAGCAGCTCCATCATCAACCTTAGCCATTTCAGTATTTGTCGAAGCGTTTCGATTTTGATTTCGTACGAGAAGAGCAGCATTTTGATTCAGTGTTTCACTATAAGTACCAGTGTAGAAAGAAATAGCAAATGCATAAGCTAATGCCTCATCATTATCGACACCCTTTTCAAAAAAATAGTTGTATGATCGTTGACACGTAGCATAATGCATTTCCATATGAGCTTCTTTTTCAAATTTACTACAGGCTTGACGTAAAAGTTGAAATGATGGTTCTTTTCCATGACGCATCATTTTTTCGAGTGTTGGTCCAAGATTATCTTCAAATACCGCATATTCCTCTCGTTTATCAACTAGTTCACTTATATTTTGATAAAGTACAACTTCATCAATGGAATTTTCAACGGTTTCTGATCCAAAACCACCTCCATGTAGTTGTTCATCTAAACCAGGCATAAAACCAATTAAATGTATATAACAACAATGTTCAGCTCGAGCTTTTGGATCATTATTATGACTACCAGATTCTTGAATTTTTTTATATAAATCCATGTTGGACTGGCGACCTCTTAAGCGATTTGCTTCCTCTTCCTTTATAACAGTCTTAGACTGAGTTCTTAGTTTATTAATAGTTTGAGACATGCTTAATGGAATCTTTTTTAATGTCAAAGTATAAATCTACAATAAACAAATAATTTGTAGAAGAAAAATAAAATATTAAATAAAAAAATTAGTTTAGTTATATTGTTTTTTAAAGAAACCTATGATTGATGAATATAACATTCAATCTAATTAAAAGGATTTTATTTAGAGAACACTGTATATCCCCTCATCTAACTAGAGTTGTTAATTACACAAGCCTCGTCGTATAAAAAGCCAAAAAAAATTTTTATTAGTAGAAAAAAATTACAGTAAATAAACTTTTGGAGTTCTATCGAATCCATATGTGGCATACATATTTAACGATTTTAGACATAGAGCACATATGTACGTACATGAAAAGAATCACATGCTTAAAAGCTTAAATTGTAATAAATATATAAAGTCAAAAGTTTGTATTCATTTTTATTATTATAAACTACTGTTAAAGAATATTTATGTGTCAATATGAAGAATTCTTTTACACAATTCATGTGTTTTTTCTTTTTCATCATAACACATCGAATGACGAATGCGGTGCTTTTTACAAGAAACGCAAAAGATAAAAAATGCACGCTTTTATATTTGTAGTGACGTCAATTGAAATATTTTGATTTCATAATAAAAATTGTAAAAGTTTTTAATTTATGTATATAAGGAAGAAACCAAATTACGCTTTTAATTATGTTCTTCTTCAGATAACACATATATGAAACTAGACTGCTGTTTAGCTCTACACAACTTCACGGAAGAACGGCCAACTACAGATACTAAATTACCTTATAATGCAGTCTACTATCAGATCATGAATTGGATGGTGAGGTATTCCAGTGGTTATAGTTGAGTAAAGATTTGTCTCATCAGCCCGGTTACATAAGTAAATCCACCCTTCATTGTCAGCTATTACAAATAGAGATGGAAGCCGATGATTTCGCCAGCGATGGCTGTTCGAAATTTAAAATTTCTTTTCTTTTGTTGATGGCTTGGCGACTACGTTTGTTTTTTATCAATGGTGATGCCTTGAAAATTTTAAGTTTATTCACCCGCCGGCGGTGTGGCGACTGCGTTTATTTCTTATCGACGCAATGGCTTGAAATTTTAAAAATGATTAATTCTTTTCAGAACAAAAAGGAATATCTATTTATTTCAGTATCTGAATATCAATTCGTTCAAAAAATTATACAAAACAACTGCCATATTCCTTCCTTTATATGTACGACAAACAGAACACAAACTTCTCAATTATGATGAGTAGATAATTACAGACAGTATATGTACATTATAACATAGATAAAAACAACAAAAGAACGTACGGGGGAATCTATCCAATTGTCGAAACACTTTTGCGTCAGGACTTAATGTATCCTATGGACCTTAGTGAGTTATGTTTATGGTAAAAAGAGTTCGTGCCCATGGCTTGTTTCTAACGAGATATCGAGGTTTTTGTGAATTTTTCCTTTATGACCCTACTTTTCCAACAGAACCTTATTTTCGAAAATCTTAACATGAAACCTTGCCACATGAAGACATCAGCTAAATTAGCTTCTATAAAAAGTTTCAGAGCTATTCGTCAAAGTCTTTTTAAAACATAAAGATTTCGGAAAATGCATGCTGTATGTACTATATATACAAAAAAGTCTCTATCTTGTCATCTTTATATTTTGAAGAGGCTCCGACGAATGGCTCTGAAACTTTTTATAGAAGCTAGCCTAACTGATGTCTTTATGTGGCAATGTTTCACGTGAAAATTTCGAGAATAAGGTTCTGTTGGAAAGATAGGACCATATAGGAAGAATTTAAAAAAATCTCGATACCTCGCCAGGAACAAACTATGAACACAAATTCTGTTTTACCATAAACATAATTCACTAAGATCTATAGGATACATTAAATTCTAACTCAAAAGCGTTTCGACACTTGAATAGGCTCTCTAGTTAGAACTTTTACAATAAACCATAATTATCATGGACCACTTGAATTTCAGCAACATTTTCTAAAGATAATATTGTTCTTTTGACATAGCTAATCGAACATGTTGTTGAAAACACTTGTTTATTTGAGAGTGAGACTGGCTGAAATCGCCAGAACAACTTGAACTAAACGTTTCACCTGAGAAAATGCACCATTTGACGACTTCTAAAATTAAAGTACATTATCACAACTAACATCTAATTGAATAAATAATATTCAAGAAGTTCGAATATCGTCGAACACCTCTTACTCTTTGAATCTTATAAGTAACTCAACTTATCTCTTGTACTAGTTTTTTAAACATCAATATAAGTTGTCTAACCCTATTCAACTGATGATCATCGTGATAGCAAAATTTTTACAATGTTTTGATAATTTACTCTAAGGATTGCTAAGTTCTATCATGTAGAAATCTTTTTTTTTGTCAAGGAGATATAATTATAATAATGCCATTATCAATTGAGTAGGTATGAACAATTCTCGGTCCAGTATGGATCGAATCGGACGATGAAGAAGTGGTCTGATTTCGAACTATGGTTTGTAGTCATGAATGACTATATCATGTAATGTGAGATATCTGATTTTTACTCACAGAAAGATCAAAGAATTCGAATTTGAACAGAAAAACTTTATTATCATTATTTACTTTGATAAATCGCTTTTTTAACACTTGTCTCTACTATTAATACGTATGCCGATGTATACTTTCATTTTTGAGAACATAGAGTTCTAATGCGTTTTAGTTTCAATGTTTTGACCATAACACTGAAATCATTTCCTACACTCTAAAGCAAAATGATATTCCATTGAACCACAAAAGTTCAGCATTTTTGTATCGAACCATTTTAAGTTCAGTAGAATGAAAATCGTTCCTTGGTTTCCAAATAGAATTATTTTAAGTTCAGTAGATTTCGTAGGGTTTGGAAAATTTTTAACAGAACCTTCTGAGAGTTTTGTAGTATCCCAACAAAATCATTCATGATTTGATCTTCTAAATAAGGATTTCGTCTGGTTAATACGAAATCATGAATAGTTTCGTGGATTCTTTATGGGTTTCTTATACACTGTATTTCGTATTTTGTATACGAAATGATTGATGGTTTCGTAGAAGAGGGAGGTGTTTAGTAGATCTCATACCAAATCATCAAGAGTTTCCTGGAGTAGGTAAAGATTTAGTACATTTTCTACGAAACTGATGATAGTTTCTGGAATATTCTTCAGGGTTTTATATTCTTCACGGAACTAATGACAGTTCCGTAAATCAGCGAAGCCTTCAGCAGATTTCATACGAAACAAGCGATGGTTCTGAAGACTTTCTCAAAGTTTTGTATACTGTGGACGAAATGTGTAATAGTTCCATAGGGAACCCATAGGTTCTGCATTTTACCTACAAAACCTTGCATAACTCTTTTCAGCTATAATATGTTCTGTGTATATCACATGAAACGACATTTAGTTCTACTCCTTCTCAAAATTATCTTCTTTTTTTCTTGGTTATGAATGGCTCAGGACTAGCCTCATTACTCGTTATAATCAAAAACATTTGATTTTCAGAAAAATAAATAGTACATCGGCGGTTATCAGTGAAAGTTATGGAGAGATAAAAATATTACAGAAAAAGTAAGATATTTATACTTCTTACAAATAAATTAAAGTGAAGAAGCGAATCAAGAGAAAATTCAGATTCTGCTCGAAGGACATTATTTCACTCAATAAATTGAAGAAATAAGTAAGATAACATCGATAGTCAAGTGGGCATAATTTTGAATAATCAATGCAATTGAATATTGGAAGTTAGATTTCATCAAGAAACGATTGTCTTGATCGAACTTTCAAACAATAGTTAGGATAACATTTCAAGTAACTGGAAAAATTTTGGAAAGAGATACTGTATGTTCAACACATCAGGTACGTATACACAAACAAGAAAGAAGAGAAACCTATTGCGACACAATTCGACACTGCATAATAGGATATACTACGGTTCTTCAACACCTCAGTTATTTCAATCAATGATACTGTATCGCTTTTGAATTTTAAAATCGTAAGCGTCTATTACTCTCCTATCAAAACAAGTAATGTTTGCCGTTTCAACTTACCTAACTGTTGACTGTATAAGGGAAAAGTCTTTTCTGCAGATACTGGTAGTGGTAAAACTGATCTATCAATTCTATCTCGAACAAGTCTGCCATTTTAAATCTTTATATACTATAAAACTATTATTACAGAAAAAAATTCAACAAACTTTTACTCGTATAAATATTTTTTAAGTAACAAAATCTTAAAATATCTCATTACTTTCCAAACGAAAATTCTGCTTTTAGAAAATAAATGAGCTTTTTAACAAAAAAACACTATTTGAAAACCTTGACAAGGATATAGTTTGCTTTTTGCACCGTACATTTTCATTTGTAGGACTTATTCTGTTGGCAAAATAACTTGCTGTTGTATACTATTTTTTTCTTCTTGCGAATTCGCTGGGAAATATCAGTGCAGAGGGAATTTATCTCACAATTGAGTTTAGACTTGAAAAATGGTTCAAGCGATTTGTTTCAGATGAAGCTATTACACATTCCAATTTTCGTGTGATCTTCAATCTATCTCAATTCGACCGACCGTAAAGATATTATTCAAATGATTTTATATAAAGTTAGAATAGCGCTCAGCAACATTTATCTTCATAATGCATAGCTAAGACATACTAACGAGGAAATCTATCCAACTGCCGGAATGCTTTTGAATTGAGACTCAGTGGATCTTACAGATCTTAGTGAATTATGTAGCTTGCAAAAGAAGTTTCAGACTTTTTCGACAAAGCCTCTTCAAAATATAAAGATTTCAAAAAATCAATGCTATATACATTATCTGTAGAAAAAGCCTAAAAGTTACGTTCGTAATATTTTGAAGAGGCTCTGTTGAAAATACTTGAATTTTTTTTGCAAGTTAATCTAACTGAGGCCTTCATGCAGGCAAAGTTTCATGTCAAAAATTTGAGAATAAGGTTGTAACGGAAAAGTAGGGTCCTATAGGACAAATTCACTAAAGCTCCAATATCTTACCAGACACAAGCCATAGCCACCAGTCCTTTACCGTAAACATAACTCACTAAGGCCTATAAGATGTACTAAGCCCCGATTCAAAAGCATTCCGACAGTTGGATAGGTTCTCTCGTTAGGGTGAAAAAATATAGTGACACAAATCCAAGACTTTTACTAAATGATCTAGAAAAAGTCAACATGTTATGAAAACATGTCTTTTTCCTGTATAAATTTTTATTTCCTTTAAGAAACCAAGAGAAATTCAACTTTTCTACCAATTACTTTTAAGACAATTCTTATTAAAGACAATATTTCTTTATCTATCTTATATTTATACATGCATCGAAACATATAGTTCAAAGTAGGTTTTATCATATTAAAAAAAATAAATTTATTCCTTTAAATTATTTTAGATTCTCATATTCATTAAAATCTGCGATTTAATGAAATCAAATGTAGTCACGGAGTCTACCGTTTCTCCCTTGATATTATTTCATCAAGAGAACTTCGTGACAACTCATACCAGACCTAACATTCTACTTGATATTGCGAAAGAGTTACATTGCATAATTGAATTTATATAATTTGATAATCCATGATCTGCTCACAAGCCAATGAGGTACCTCATGTGCCTGATATTAGCCTCATCCACATAGCAGATTTAGCTAAAATCACATAATATTTTTAATACTGCTTCTTCCAATATTTTATCGTCCCATGATGACTTCAATGTAAATCTATTCATTAGTACAACAACAGATACACGTAGAGAAGGAAAGAAAAGAACTAACACAAACATTTTCTAGTATCAGCGTATTTTCGACTAAAAACCACTTACAGTGATCAACTAAAACTTATCTTAAAACGAAATGCACACAAAAAGCAAAAGCTGAAATAATTCAATAATGTAAAATTCTAATCAATTCACAAAATTCGTAAAAACTAAACTATGTTGTGTTAATTGTGTCCTTATTTAAAACAAGCATCAAGAAATAAATTAGGAAAATAAACTATAAAATCAAATTACAATCTATTAAAATTTAATTAAAATCAAGTAAAAATTACACTATTTTAATCAATTATAAACAAAAGAAGCATTTTTGGAAAACTATTTGCTTAATTATTTGAAGTGGCTTTCCTTCTCATCGATTTTTATTTGTTCATAAAACATTCCTTCTAATTTATTTTAATTAGAATTCCATTCGACAAAGAAAAAGATTTATTTATCGACAAAAATAATAAACTACTGCAAAACACAAAACTATCTGTAGTTATAAAAAAATGACGCCTGATGACATAAAAGTCTATGTAAAGTCTTATTTAGTATAATAAAAGATCTAGTTAACAATAGGAAAGTATATAATGTCATTAAAAAATTGCACATAAATACAACTTTCCTTTTGTAAACTATTGAAATTACTGGGCATTAGGTAAAATGGATATTTTCTGAATCTTTGACAATCTTCTCAGAAAATAAATGTTAATTTATAAGAATGATTATAAAACTGTTTTCTTTTCAGTTCGTTACTCTCCCAAATAACTATTCATGGATACGACAAAATACTTGTCCTATCTCGGATTTGTATGACCATTTTACGATGTTTTCGCCACTGTATTGGTTGGTGTAAAAGAATGTTTTTACTAGAAAACTCTTATGAATTGTGCGCTATTAAGAAAAAAACCGGCAATTCTGAATAAACACGCTATATAATGCGCATTTTCGGCACGTAACAATTTGCACTAATGTTGAATATCTTTAGCTACGCTCATATCCACTTAAGCAATATCAGATATGACATTTATTGCAATTTATCGCTCTTCTTATCTTCAAATATTGACGTTGCTCTAATCCAACTATATAAGATTAATCCAGTTAACAGAAATGAAAATGAAAGTCAACGATAAAGAAACAACATCATTTCTATTTGCTTTTTATTCTATTCATGATTCATAACGTACAACGCTTTTGCGTGGATAAAATCACATCAGTATATTACTTCAACCAAACAAGTTACCTTTTGTCAAATCGAATCGAGCGATGGTGTTCTTATTATGGCTATTGCTTGTTCTTGTTTTCAACATTACAACTAGTGAAGGTTCAAATTATCCAAATCGACAACAGATACAACAATCTCTTGAGAACGTTCATATCCCAGGTGCTGTAATCATCGTAGTCAATGCTACTCATACACTCTATGAACAAGCTTTCGGTTACCATTCCTTATCATCAGGTCAGCCTATGGACGTTGAAAAATCAATTTTTGCTCTTGGTTCGATCTCGAAAACATTTATTGCTGTTGCTGTCATGCAACTTGTTGAACAAGAACTCGTCGATCTTGATACAGACGTGAACCAGTACTTAGCGGAACCTCAGAAACGCATATTTCACCCAGGCTATCCTTCTCATGCAATCACTCTACGCAAATTACTCTCGCATTCAGCTTCGATTGATGTCAAACCTGACGCACAAAATACTCATTTACAACCAGATGATGATGCATACAATGAATCGTTGGCTGATGGATGTTTTAAATATGTGAACCAAAACATATCGAACTGGATACCGAAACCACCAGGCAGTGTAACATGGTATGCAAATCTTGGTGCATCACTAGCTGCACTAGTTGTTGAGCGAGTAGCAAACATGTCCTATATCAACTACATCGAAGAAAAAATTCTGAAACCATTAGGTGTTGATATCAGTAAAACTGGTGTACGTCTAGCAGACTTTGAAAATACAGAAGAACTTGTCAAGCATTATGTTTATGCATTCAATACATCTGATCTTGAACAGTGGAAAAAATTTATTCCACATTTGAATATCACACAGATTACGGTAAAGTCAGCAATATAATTATTAAAGTTGTTTCTCGATCATATTCTCTGTAGGGCAATCTTCCTACGTGGTTATATATTCCACACTTTGGCTTCAGCGTCTATCCTTCTGGTCTCTTGCGCATGTCAGCTCGTACCCTATCTGTGTACCTTCAAATGTTGCTCAGCAATGGTTCTACAATTCTTCGTCCTCGATCTATTGCAGAAATAGAAACAGTGGTTGGCGGTGGTCTCATACCATATTACAACCAAAATTTGGATAGTAATTCTACGGGACAACGTGCACCGTATCAGTTTGGTCTTAGTTGGTATTGGGATACCTTGAGTGATGGTCATCGATATATTGGTCATGGTGGTTCGGTTCCAGGCATCATAAATTTAATGCTAGTCAATGAAAAGCACAATGTGGGTGTGATTGTTCTCTCGAATGGCGATGCTACTTCAGGATCTAATTTAGCGCAAGAGGTTGTCAACGCATTGGAAAATATTCATATATCACTTTTTCAATGCTTCGACAACTATATAGTTCATGCATCTGCTGTTAATACAAAAGCAACTTTCATTGGATTTTTTTCTACTATTCTTGTTCTTTATGTTACGTTTGGATAGTCTAAATATCGATTTTTCTATTTTCTTTTATACAAAAGTAAAATTCTTTATGAAGTTGAATGGGAGAAACTCTTTTGACAGGTTTTTAGATTCAAACTGACGATTTCCTTTCTGTTTTCCTAATCAAAATCATTATCATAAGAGGCGAAGTGCTTCTCTCAACCAACGCTGTAGAATTTCATTCTTAAAGAGAATAGATCAATTTACTTGAAGATTCCGAGAAAATCAGGGTGAAATGTTTTTGAGACGAACATTAATTTGATCAGCAGTGAAATGAGCAAAAAGAAACGTTCTTCGTTGTAATATTGTAGAAAAGATTCTGTTCTAAATTGAATAGTTCATCGTCGATAAATTTCATTTCGCTTTGTTTCCAAATCGATGTAATTAATTCAGTTTGTTTATTCAGAAGACGTCTGAGAGGAATTTAAAACGGATAATTCAAGTCTTGAATGTAAGAAGGAGTAGACTGTTCCATATAAAATCTATAGGCAATCGCTCACTATCACACGTGAGAACATTGTACCAACCCCGATATGTGGATCGTCAAGTTCAGTAGCGAGATTGCTCAGATCATCAACTTGTATAAGATAGATAGTATTCGTCCAAAGATTTTATTCCAAACAACGATTATTTGATTTTTAATGAAGTCGATTGGGATTGAACTTCACTGAAGAAGCTCTGTTCTATTAACATATGTTTATACACATACGTTCGTTGATTTCGAAGTTAGATAAAATAAAAAGTCATATCCGACAATATATGCATATATTGTCGGCATAAGTTTGTTATTGAAGAAAAATGAATATGTTTAGAAATTTGTACGTTAAATAATACCCTGCAGCAAATCATCTATCGAAAAAGTATTGTTTGAGAACTGGAAGTAAGATATTCTCGTTGAAAATTTGTAGAGCTTGTCTAATAGAGATTATGGATTATTTTCATGATGAAATGGAAACCAGCAAAAATATCGTTATCCGATTCACATTCAGTATGGGACTGTTGTGTCATAAAGAAATTTGAATAAAATTGTATTTGATAAGTTAGATTATGAATGTTGGAATTAATGATCACTACATTCCAGTCTCACCTTTGACTCTAATTTCTATTTATACTTTTGAATCAATTAGAGCCCAAGATATTTTTCGTCACGTATAAATAGAGGAGGTTGTCACATGCTCATCAACATATTTCGGCATAAGCTGAACAGGTGCAGCTGACTATGGTAGCAAGAAATCGAAAGATTTTCATTATTTATTTATTTCTAGCCCTAAAAATAAAAACTATACATGTTCATAGAAGGTCTCTGTAGAAAATAGAGACAGATGAATTTGGACATAAATTTTATGAAAAAAAGCACTCCAATCTTAAGAGAATTTTTGTTCCTAGAACAAACTTTTGTTTTATATAAGAACTTAGTCTCTAAGTTGGTGATCAAAAATGCCAATTATTGATTCAAAACTAGTGACTATGAAAAATGTTACTGAACAACAAGTATCTCCTGACAATGACTTTAATGGTGATTTAGCCGCTCTCTCTTGAAATTCACGTAATTCAATGAAGAATTGGAATCCTGAAGTATATATGATTTTAACTAGATCAAATTAAAAAGTCTCATGGGTCAGGTTCATGTCTATTTGATATTCACCTAAACCTGTTATTGCTGAAATTCACAATTATTGTGTAGGTGGTGGCAGCGATATGGTGTCATGCGCTGACTTTATTATAGTAGAGTGCGAAAAGCTTATTTAATAGGCATGTGGATCCATCGTTTGGGATTGACAAAATGTAATGAATTAGCTTATCTGTCGAGACTCTCACAGGAGAAAAAGCAGCCGAAATGAATTGAATTACCAAATCTGTATCGTTCAACGAATTAGAGATCAGGGTATAAAAACAGTCGAAAGAGTAGACCATGTTCCTGTGACACAATTAGTTACTATGAAGTTAATGGTGAATCAAGTTTAATTCTGGATGGTTCTAAGTCTCATATGCCAGAAGCCATGCAGCTTTTGACAGCAACTGCTCGGTTCAATGCCCAGCAGGCAGTGAAAAAATGTGATTGGCCATTTCAAGCTATTAGATAAAAGTGCAAATTATGTTAATAAAATGTAAAGTCTTCTTAAATCTTTGAACCACTAGTATCGGAATATGCTACGAAAGAGTTTATATGACAGTTTTGCCTAGAACTTATTGAAAAGGACTTGTCCACAGACCAAAGACTTTTCTTATCAATTCTTCATGAAGTTTACAAGCGAGTTTTCCCTAAGTGTTCAATTACTCTGAGATTGAGACTATGTGCATTGTAGAATTCTCGATGAAATGCGTACACATTACCAAGTCACTATTTTTGACATGAGATAGAATCATCTACTACCTTTAATACATATCTTGGTTCATATAAGAATATTGCTTTCTCTCTAATATCACTATATCAATGTATTTATCGAGCAGCAGTGAGTGTCATTATTATAAATCTTAGAAAAAATGAATATCATTTTTATAAACAGCATTATTTATATCCTAGATAAAAAATATTTGTGCACATTTATTATAAAAATCATTCGACTACAATCTTTATTACCCATCAACATAACGCCCGATTCAATTATCTTCCACTATTTATACTTCAATAATATCCAACAATGTAAACTCAAGCTAATCTAGATTTTTTGAATTCAGACCTCAAGATACGATTTTTAATTAATAAATATAACTAGAAAATTTTCTAAACTTAAAATTTTTCTTTCAAATCTATTTCAGTAAATTTTATAGTCTAATAACATTAAGCTTCTTTTATTAATCATTAATGCTTTATCAACATAAAATTATTTTACGCGAAATATATTCGAAGATTAACGAGCAAAGCACAAAACATTCTATGATCAATAATAATCGAAAAAAATATATAAAGAATCTATAGCTTATAATGATTACAGCTGGATCTCTCAATGATAGATAAGAGAATAAAAAATATGAAATGAAGAAAAAATGTTCCATATACAGTTTTGTATATCACTTGGATGAATACATGATGCAAGTTGTCCCCAGGTCAATCACTCCCGACCGTAAACAGTTGTTAACGTTGACGACTTACTCTAAGTAAATACAAACAACATACAGATTGATTAATTTATTTCTAGTAGTATTGTTAACCTGTATTAGAGAAGACATTCTTTTATAGTTTATTATGCTTTATTTTAAAA
>JAJEKB010018115.1:0-10564 GCA_022393335.1 Macrotrachela quadricornifera
ATAAACACTACGATTTCAACCACAGGTGCTACACTACGATACTCTTTAAAGATTTTCTCATAAATCAAGATCATTTTCAAATTTTCTGTAAAAAAAATCTATTCAAAATATTACTTTCGATTTTAGGTACGTGAACAGATGCAAGCATCACTTCCGGTTCAAAATAATACAAATCATTATGGAACAATTAATAATAACAATAATAATTATCGTGAACAAATGCTTAACAATCTCTTACGAGTTGAATTACGAGAAATAACTCATAATTATTTAACTCGAACACGTCAATCATTTCCAATTCATTATACATTTAATATGTCTGATATTGATTTATCGACACCACCACAATGATATGAACAAAAGGAAACATTTGTTTAATTCTTCGTTTTTTGACACATTATTATTTCTTTCGATTTTGTCATGTGTTTTTGTGTGTATCTTCATGTTATAACTAATAAAATAGAAACGAATTGAACGCAACTCTATACTTAAGTTCAGGCATAGTTAGATAGATCGTATCGATTATATTCTTGATATTGTAGATACTTTATTCTTAACCGGAAATAATATATATCACATATGATGACAATCAGCAATTAAATATTCATAATTAAAAAAAATTTCATAACAAAAAAAAAACTCATATGGAAAACAGGAAGCGTTTTCCAATGATTTCAATATTTGTATATGATTTCCATTTCAGCATTACATCTTCTGTTAGAATAAAATCAAAATGAATGTTTTAAAACACTTAGTATAAAACATCATGCCATCAATGACTTACAGAATAATTCCAAATATATACCAAATCTCTAATATTCTAGATTATTACGGTTTACTACGATCTCCTGAGTCAACTTCAAGGGATTCGTGCTTCCTCCTTCGCCCTCACTGAGATGCTGCGCCCTCTGCGCCCACCTATGTGTGTTTCCTCCCTCACTCCCAGCAAAGAGATGAGTGTGTGAATATTGACGCCCTCACCCTCAAAATTTAATTGAAATTTATATTTTCAGATTTTATTGAACTTAACGAGTTATTATGACATCACCTTATAATACAAGTTCAACACGATCAACTACTGCTTCATCAGATACAGTTTTTCCAAAAACAAGTTCTACAACAGCAACAACAATACCAACAAATGCTGTAGAACGTCGACGTTATGGTATTGTGCTTACAAATAATCCTCGAATGATACGTTCAGCACAACGTATGTTAGACAATGTAACAACTAATATTCCAGTAAGAATAGGTTTATGTAGAAAATAATGAAAGTATTATTTTTCTTTATGTATATATGTTTTAGAGTGAACAGGAACATGAACAACAAAACGACCAAGTGGAAGAACAAATACAATGTGAAACACGATCAAAACGTCGAGAATTAAATGTATCAATTGAACAACAAGTACCTTTGTCAGCTGCACAATCTACCGCAACAACTATGAATGCATCAAATACGCGCGCGTATGAAAAAGAAATTGAAGTCGATTTTCAAGCTAAAATGCAACCAATTCTACAATTATATTTACAAAAAACACGACGTTCAAATCCAATTAATTCGATTTTTGATATGTCAAATTATCTTGATGTTTAATTTTGATGAACTCTTTTGTTGTTGTCGTTGTGTGTTATATAGTTCGTTTTTATGTTACTTTTTTCTCTTCTGTTTTGTTGTATAGGTTTCTGTTTTTTTTACAAGATTTATGAAAGATTTAAATCAGACATATTCACTCAGAAAAAAAAATTTTTTCTTCTATATTGTAGATCATTTTTTCCTACTATTCATGGCTTCGTCAAATGCACCACAAATGTTGATAGCTCCATCAACAACAACTACAAAACCTCAATATTTTTTTATTAATATTACAAATTATCCAAATGTATTACAAAATACACGAGCATATCAACAACCATCATATCAGGTATTATGAATGGTATTTTTTTATGTAGAACATTCATTGCAGACAATAGAAAGCTATTCTATGGCAATAATACAAATCATAGACTAATGATAACTCTTAATAAAATTCTTTCTATATTTTTCTAGCATCGACAACAATATAATCAAGGTGGAAGGCTTATACCAGGTGTAGCTGTACATTTTGGAATAGTTCATTCTAATGAACATGTAAGATTATTATAAAATACATTAAGATTTGAATTACAAGAAGCAATTCGAGGATATCTTCATCGAACTCGACAATTTTATCTAATTTGTTTAGTTTTTGATATGACGGGCATACAGCAACAACAATAACGTGTCGCAGAACTCTTATTTAATATTCACTTCATTTCATTTTCCTTTTTCTTTGTTTGTGTGGTTGTCTATATATGAATATATGAAAACTTATAAAATAAAACATAACAATAAGCAATACTCTACTATTCTAGAATAACATAAGGATAAACTCCCGATAAATTCTATCATTTTTCTGTTTTTTTTCTTTAGATTATCACTTTACTTTTCATTCTTTTATTTGTTTATTACTCGATGAAGTTCGATTCAATTGATTTGGATGAAATTATAATGAATCTGTTCAGTGAACAAGAAACAAATGAACATGATAGTAATCATTCAGCGACAACGGAACATAGTCAAACATTGAATTCTAATGAGAGACAAATGGAAAATATAACAGTCAATAATTGTGATCGTCAATATTGTCTTATCGTATTCAATAATCCTTCGTGGTCACAAATACTTAGAAAAAGGTCTGAACAGGTACAAAAATATATTCATTTATTGAAAAATAAATAGAAATTTTAAATGATCAGTTTCTCTGCTTTATAGACTAAACAAAGGCGGCAACAAATGGAGTGTACAACAGATAATGCAGCATTAAGAACTGACAACAGCAATTAACAAGATTCATCTTTAGATGATCAATTTTTCGCTCAATTACGACAACTACTTCGTCATTATATGCAACATACAAAACGTCCATTTCCACTTAAATATTTTCTTGATCTTACTGATCATTGAAAATGTGACTCTTTTCAGAAAATACTTCAACTTTTCTGTATTGTTGAATAATAATAAAAAACTAGAAAAATGTATAAGTAAAGATCTATTATAAAACTTACATTCAAAGTGTATAAATTTTAAATGATATCTAATAGAATCATAAGAATTATAGAATTTCATCGATGTCGAAAATGTTTCGTATAGTTTTAAGCATTCATTTTTCTCATTTCAGATAAAATAATAGTTAATTAATTTCGACAGTGTCATAAGAATTCAAATTTAAAAAGAAAAAATAAAGCTGAATGTAGGTACACATTGTACGTATATAAAACTATCATAGTGAGAATATTTTCATTATTTTAGTAGTGTGATATGGAACAATTCAATGATATATTTGACATACTGGATGATGAAACGGATACACTCGAATATACAAAAGAAGATTTAAATCAATATTTTACACATGGTCATTTAAAATCAATTATGAATGAACGAGATATTACTATCGATGAAAATGATTACAATTATAATAATATGATTGAAGTAAAAGATATTCATTTGTTGATTAAAGAATTCCAACTATTCTTCTGTACTCTTTCTTTAGCTAATGGAAAACAATGACGAAGAAGCAGAAAGGGAAGACGAAGAAATTCTATCACAAAAATGAAGTCAATTATCAACGAAAAGTGATCAGGACGATAATGCACAACAATTATCTATGATAAAGAATAAACGACGATCAAGTACAGTGTCAAGTCCTAGTGTTATTCCAAAGAGAATCAAAATGACAAATGATTATGATTATGATGATAGTGACATGGAAGAAGAAGATAAAATACCATCATATTTATTAGAAAAAATAAGTCATTTGATCATATGATTCAAAAAGTAATGAATTCGGCTAATTCTATTAGTACGAAAGATTTACGAGAAATAGCAATATTAATTCATCATATTTCTATTCTTCATATTGAACAGCAAACTAAAATAATTTACTTACAATCAGGTACAGGCACATTAAAAGAATTACTTGAACCTGAATTATTACATATTGATCGACGAGTTTGGCCAATACAAGTCAAATCAAAAATATTTAAAAAACAGACAACAATGGAAACGAATCAAGAAAATGAATATGAAGATTATGAAAATTTTGTTCGTCAACGTTTACAACGAATGCATAATAAAATAGAAGAATATCAATGGCAATTGGATGAAAAGAAATTTTATTTAATTGGTTTTACATCTTCGATGGAAGATGCTATTAAGAATTATGTTTATCTACATGGTATTCAATCTTTTCAAATGAAATCTGATTTAAAAATAGCATTAGTTAAACATGATTATGATGCCGAAATACTTGAACGACAATATGTACAAGAAAATCCAAATGAATATCAAGTATGAAAATGAGTTTTATAGATACTATGTTCTTTTTATTAATTCATATTTAGATTAAAATTGCTAAACGTCTATATGAAGTCAAAAATGAAGCTGAACAATTTAGAAGACAATTAATTAAATTAAAACAACGAGTCTTCTATAATAAACCACCTCTATCATATAACTCTATACAAACTTCAATGTCAATATCAGCCGATAATAATAATTCTATTGGGAGTACTAATGTCATAAATAGTATTTCTGAACAACAATTACTCTCTGAAAATGAAACAATAATTCAACAAAAGAAACTTGATATGATGGCTAAACATGTAGCTACAGCTGAAATAAAATATCATCAATGTCATACAATATTTCATCAAGAATTATGTCAAATGTGGCAAAATCATCGTGATCATATTCAAAATCAGGAAACGTCAACAAGATTAATTGATTTAATTGAACAACGTTTCAAAAATATTACTGATCGTTGGAGAGATATATATAATTTTCAAGGCAAACATGATTCACAATGTTCACATAACAATAATTTGGATAATATGAACAAAAGTAAAAAAGAACAGATCATCAAAACAATTGGATTTCGACCACATCTTATTCTTAATACATTACATTCATTGAATAATAAACAAATAGAATTATTAAATCGAGGACCAACTTATGTTCCTCCGTTTCAAATACATATTTCATCTTTATGTCAATCAATGGATGATATTTTGAAAAAACTCTATGCACCATTAAAACATCAAATGGCTAGTCTATTTTCAAAATATGAGATGGATATTGATATACAAATGGAACTTCAAAATATAATTTTTCAACAATTTAAAAATCATTTTTCATTATCAATACCATCTCATCTTCAACAACGTGCTATCTATGAAATGAAATTAGTTCAAACAATACGAACTTATTTAAAAGAAAATAATCTTATTCTACGAAGAACTGCTGATAATATGAACACATTTTATTTGCGAAATAGACAAGATTTCGAAATACTATCAAATGATTTTTTAATAAATATGAATGCTTATGAAGTTCTATTAACCATCACTAATGAAGATAGTCGTGAACAGCAACAATTACAAACGAAATTAAATCAAATAATTCAAACAGTAAATAAAGGATTAAAAATTTTAAAAACAATCAAAGCATTAAAAGAGGAAACCGTCGATAAGTTACTTCTTGATGCAACAAAAGCTCAATTACCATATATATATTTTTAACCAGATGTCTCAAAAGTACATACTTTGATTTCGTTTGCTTTGTTTTTTATTTACGACTTATTTGTTTAGAAAAATAATATATCATTGGTACCAATTATTACATCACAAAAAAGTGCCACATCAAAAGTTGCTAAATTTCTCAATCGTTTACTTCGACCATTTGCTAATGAATATATGATATCAACTACATTTCAGGATGAAATTGATTTTATTCAAAAATTAAATTCTTATGCCATTGAAGAAGATCGTCTTACTTCCACCACACTATTTTGTACAATTAAAATTACTAATTTTTATACATTGGATACACATCGAAATATGATTAATGCATCTATTTCTTTTTTACGAGAGAATTTAGCATCAAATAAACTTCAACAAATACCAATCATCACTATTCAGAATCTTCTAGAATTAATTCTTTTTAATAATATTTTTGTTTATAAAAATGAAATTTATAAATTCATTAAAGGTGGTCCAAACTCAATGCCATTAATTGAAACATTATCAAATATTTATTTATTTTTATGGAAAAACAAGATATTAAAATATGAAAAATTCAAAAATGAATTATTTGGAAGGTAAGAAAATCTATTTCTTTTATTTTTAGAAAACTGATACTCTTTCACTTTTTACGGTCGAATATTCCCAAAATGTTATACTCTTCTACAAGACTTTACACTACACTCGTTCTAAAAGGATTAATTAATTTTCATTTCTATTCTAGATATAAAGATCACATATTTTTTACATGGAATGGTTCCGAAGATGAACTTCAGAATTTTTTACTAACTATTATAAAAGAACATTCACATGTTCATTGTCAAACATATAGTGGTTCACAGATAGACTTTTTAAATGCTTATATTGAAAATCGTCATGGTCAATTATACAGTCAAGTTTATCATGATCCATCTGTTCAAAGATATACTTTACCATATGTCATTGGTCATTCAAAATTACAACATGGTGATTGGCTTCGATCAGCTCTTATTCGTGCTGTTTGTTATTGCTCGTCAGTTTATGATTTTCAACAAGAAAGAATTTATCTTGAATTAACTTATCTTGTCAATGGTTATTCACTCTTATTTCTTGAATGTGATATCGAACATTTCTTCAATTATTTTCCTACTGAATCAATGCGATATTCATTAGATCAAAAAATGTATGATAAATTTCGTCAACATTGGTTTAATTTTGTTAATAAACAACGTCAAAATACTGATAAACTTCAAAAAGCTGATGATAATGGTACTCTAATTCATTTAAATTATTTGTATGAATATGGTCCAAAATGTAAATTTAATAAAGAATTGCATCGATTTTGGCTTGAATCCTGTAAACGTCAACCTAATTTATTCAAAGAAAATGTCATAATCATGTCAACTACTAAACATCAACATTCCTTAAACGCTTTATTAACTAAATACAAACTATCTGATTGGAGTGAATCATAAGCATGTAAGTGCTATCGAGTGAAGTACAGTGTATGGTATAAAATTAGATTTCATACTTTAATTTTTTTTCTATAGATCTTTTTGGATTGTTTTACTTTTTCATCACATCATAATTTTTATTTTATTTATTGACACTGTATCGTGCTCCTTTTCAAATACATCTGAACAACTATTTTTCTTCTTTTTTTTTCTATTTGTATCGTATATAAATAAATTCGGTTTATCATTTATATTGACATGTTTCTTTCATTTTTGTATTGTCTACGATATATATATTACAAGTAACGCTCGTCTGAAGACTCGCTCAGCTCTTTCTCGTAGAAATCGTGTTTCTAAATTACCGGCAAGCTATTCATTGATAAAATTTTAAAAAATCGAAGTCAGATTCAAGTTCCTGGACATTAACGGCCGTTGACCAAACTTCATAAAAACAAATGCTTTTTGTTAGAAATTTGTTGTTTGTTTAAAAAATTGATCGTCAAAAGAATTTCGAAAAGCTAACATCAGATTTGGATTCCTCGACCCCGATTACCCTTCGGTCAACCCTTATAAAAAAAAATTTTTTTTGTAAAAAAAGTGAGCCTTTGTATAAAAAATTGATTCTCAAAAAAATTTAAAAAAACTAACATCAGATTCGAGTTCCTCGACCCCGATTACCCTTTGGTTAAGTTTTATGGAAAATATCAATAGAATGGTTTTTTGACCTCGTGCGGACATACAAGCAATCAATCAATCAAGCAGACAATTTATGTTTGCAAGACTCTTCTCTACGAGAAAGAGAATATCTTTTTTAAAGAATTTAAGGAAATAGCATCAGATTCAAGGGCCCCGCATTGGAATACCTCTAGAAATGTCTTTTTCGAAAAATCGATTTTCGATGTTTTTTTGACCCTGCGGACACACAAGCAAGCAAGCAAGCAATCAGACAATTTATGCTTACTGGACTCTTTTCTACGAGAAAGAGAATATAGAGTCTTTGACGCTCGACCGACAACAACAAACAAACTCATTTTACTATTTTTAGTATGACCTTCCCCTCATTGAAAGGAACAAACCCTTCTTACAAAGTTAATACTACCACATACCTCCATTTATCGATTCAGATTCCACCACAATAAGCTAAGGTGTTCATTACACACAACGATGAAATCAACAACTCGGCAAAAATACTTCTTTTTGATGAGAGATACCAAACCTCACCAATTCCTAACATCAATTGATCAATCCAGATACCACCATGATAAGCAATGGTGTTCAACATACAGCATGGTGAAACCATGTATTCGTGAAAAAATACTTCTTTTCCATGAAAAATACCACACCTCACCAATTCCTAACATCAATTGATCAATTCAGATACCACCACAATAACCAATGCTGTTGATCAACTGTCACACGTTGGTGGGACAAACCTTTCGCGAAACGTTAATTTTCGACTTTTCAATTTTTTTTGTATCGATTTTTTTTTGACCTTGTGCGGACACACAAGCAAGCAAGCAAACAATTTATCTTTACTGGACTCTTCTCTACGAGAAAGAGAATAAAAAACTGACCTCAGGTTCGAACTCCCCAATCCCGAAAACCCTTTGGCCAAGTTTTATTAATAATATTGTTAACTAATTATTAATAATTAATAATTAATGATTAATTAAAACTAACGTCAGATTTGAAGTCTCCACCCCAGCAAACCCCTTGGTCAAGTTTTATGGAAAACATAAAGAAAATGTTTTTTTGACCCTGCGGACAGACAAGCAATCAAGCAATCAAGCAATCAAACAATTTATGTTTATTTACTGGACTCTTCTCTACGAGAAAGAGAACAAGTAGATCTTATCTATTTCACTGTTCTTATTACCTTATTCTAGATAAGTTTCAATCAGTCACTACATTATCCTATTTTCCACCACGTTGAATTCAAGTTCTATTAAACTAAAGTAAATTATTTACCAACTATGTATTTCTATTTTTCTTTGTCTATATAGGATTCAAAATGGAAAATTATAATCGTCATGAACTCAATCGAAATAAACGGCAACGACAATTAAATAATGAATTAAGTCTTTTACCAACATTTACTTCATTAAATACTTATGAAATTTATCATATTAATCGAGCAACTTCGTCAATGGTATTACCCAATTTAATTGAATTAGCAAGAAAAACAACAAAATTTACTATTGATACAGAACACGATTATTTTACACATGAACCAGCACTGATTCAAATTGAATTTACTCAATCAAAATCCATTATTTTATTAATTGAAGCATGTCATTTACCCAATGCATCATCTGTATTATTTTGGTTAATAAAATCACTTTTCAAAGTAACTTTACAACCATCAAATAAAATTTATACATGGGGTAATGGAATTTATGAATTAACAGATTTTATTCAATATGGCCTTTTTTCATCACATTTACTTGCTCAAATAAATAATATTAATATACAACATCGTTTTAAAAAATGGTATAATAAAATATTTGTTCATGCTTGTGGACTTCGACCATTCGATCATGATCATATATCATGTACATGTTTATATCGACCAGTAAAAAATAGAAATGATTTATGGTCACTTCAAAAAGCAATTGCCTATACATTTAAACAATTTCTTGATAAAAGTTGTACCAAAACTAACTGGAGACTTTGTCTTGACATTACATATCTACAACAATATGCAATATTAAATCAAAGACAAAAGAAACATCTTCAACATCGTATTCTTTATGCCGTAAATGATTGCTTAGCTGTAACTAAATTATTAATGGTCTTAGAATTGAACTGGACAAAAGAACAACTTGAACAATACAATGAAAATAATGAATTACAATAATAAGTACTATTAATTAGTCACAAGCACTATCTTATCAATATATTTATTTATTTTTTCTTTTCTATTGTTTAGTCGACATATGTATTATTCTAAAAACTCATACCAATATTTACCTTCAATTTTATTGTTGTGACTCTTCATTATATGTTTTTTGTTATCTAATGAACTGTGTTTTTGAAAATAAATAGGACATTTAAATCCATGCACTGTTTCATTTCTATCTAGTTCACTACAATCTTTTCTCCTAAACTTTCTCAGAATCTGTTGTCTATGTTTGTTTCTTCTAGAAATTATAATTTTCTAATATTCATTTGCCGAGAAGATATGTCGGATCAACTTGAAAAACAACAACAAAACATTTCTAGTAATACTATAAATCTTTTTGTGACTTACAGTTTCTTATTCTTTGTAGAAAATTATGATTTATCTGATAGTAATAATTATCTATCAGATCAATCAAATATACAAGTAAAGAAAAAGAAAATGTATGAAATAAAATAATTTTCTTTTGCCTATTGTAATAGTCACATGCATTGTGCAATCAGACTATGACCACATCATCGATAATAAATGAAAGAGAAACTTTGGATGATTATGAACTACTTCAAGCAACAAAGGTGACAGTTCAATTATATGATTGTATGAAATGTTATATTAGAATTCCACGATGTGAAGT
>JAJEKB010018116.1:0-25485 GCA_022393335.1 Macrotrachela quadricornifera
AAAAAAAAAACCTTTCCAAAAAGTGGATGGGTCCTCATGGATTCACCCTAATATTGAAGTATGTAGCAGTGTTAAATATGGAATGGTTAGTCGTGAGTGACCGACCGAAGGGAGGCCAACAAACGACTAGTCGTTGACTTAGAACATTATTTCAAAGCATAGTTTTGAAATAAGTCTCAATTAATTTAAGTGGATTTTCTAAGAACCAAATTAATCTTGTTTGATAATGAATCCGGCAAAATATCATTTTATAAAAACAAAAAATAAATTGAAAACTGATGAAAACTACACAATGTCATCTTAGTGTTGGAAGTTTTCGATTGCGTGTCAATTTGTTATGAATAAGTTACTTTTGTGTGCATAATACTCCTAATGTGACAGATGACAGACGGAAAATAAACTGTACATAGAAACGGCTAGTCGTTGATTTAAAAAGTTTATCATAAGTGCAATAAGTGAGATTTAAGGTGCGTTAATAGATTCTCAAATAATTCGATTCTTGAGCAAAAATAAATCTTTATTAGACGTTTTATGTAACAGAGCATATTCAGTAGAGGAATTGTGAATACTAATATAGTATTATCTACTTACTGTTGCGTATGCAGAAATAAATATGTGGTCATATTGTCTTAAAACTTTAAAAAGCTGTCCAAAATTCTGTGATTTGAAAAAAGATATTTTTTTTCATAGAATTGTGGTTTGGAGTGATCGCCACGTGTTAATGGCACTGAACTTGATGAACAAACTGAAGCATCGGAACCGTATCTAATTCTGTTTTCTTAACTCTTTCCAGCCGGCTACTAGAGCAGAGGAGCAAAAAAAATTTTTCATGCATTTCTCGTATTGCTAGGCCATAGAAATAAGAAAAGTTTATGTTTTGGAATCAGCAAGTGTTTCAACATCTAATGATTTGATGTATCCAAATAGATACATCCGGCCATTGAGGAACACAAAGTTTTGGAAGACTTTTTTTCGCCTATCCAAATTGGATATTTTGTAGTTTTTACATCTATACTTGTAGACGTAACTGTAGTTTGTCTGTTTATTCATATTTTGCAGGCCAAAACTTAAATATTTTGTAGAATGCTCCGGGATTTTCCAGTATGATGGAAAATTAGCTTTGTTTTTCCAGGAAATTTCTGTTCATTCAGGAGCATCCTAGAAAGTTTTTGGACATTCTGTACTTTTTAGAACTAAACTATTACGTAACGTTCAGACACCTTCTAGGATGCTCCTGAACGGCCAGAAATTTACTAGAAAAATTGTGATTACGTGTGCAGGTATAGATGTGAAAAAACTACAAAATATTCAATTTGGATAGACGAGAAAAAAGATTTTTTTATAATTTTTTGTCCCCTAGTGACCGGATGTATCTGAATGGATACATGTCAATATTTTATTGTTCGCCTCTTGTGAATAATCCGTCTTAGTAATGCAATAGACAATAGGTCTATGAAGGAAAATTAATAACTAATTGCTTCGAAGTTAGATTATTTAGAGACACGAAAATAAGATCATTTCCATACGAATACTATTTTGGAGCATTAAGTATGGAACCGGTCAATTTACAAGCGAATTGTTTTTTCCATCTAAATGCATAAATTTGTGCTAAAATGTGTTAACTTAATTATCAAATTGTCAAAAAATTTGATACCATCACTACAGGTTAAATTTTCGTAAAATAGTAACTCTATGCATCCGAATGGATACATCCGACCGGAAAGGGTTAAAGACACAATCGTATAGCGATAAATATTACGCTTCAAAAGACATGAATGTTTGTCTCTCCGTTTTGTTCAAACAAATCAGAGTTCAGGTTTAGAAAATATGACGTTCCAAATCACTGAATATGGTCAGATATCTGTATTCTACTTGATCAAACTCAATCCAAGACAAAGAACTTGAACTTGGCTTGCCATTTACATATGAATCTATATAGAGATATTTCTCCAAAAAACAATCATTGCTAGAGTAGATGTTTGTTTCGTAACTTTCTTGCAATCAAGGGGATTGAGATATAAGATAATCCAAATGAAAATTATTTTGAATGATAATCACACTAAATTTTATTTCAGAAAAGAGTCAGTGAATCCGTAAGATGAGCGCTACTTTGTTGTTTATATGCAACGCAATCGACATATCCAGCACTGATGCGTTATGTGTAACAATGCGATCAACTGATCACTTGGAAACCAGTTCAAAACGCTTTCAATGTAAACGCAGTGTATATCATTGCCAATGTTCGAATTTACGAGTTTTAATACATGTTGTTGTCAATGCAATAAACTAATTGTTTGCAATATGTGTTAAAACTCTTTATGTACAAACATCGTTTGTACTGCTAAAAATGTCCGATTTCATGAATTTTAATGCATTGATATATAGAATGCGAAAAAATATTTTGTCTAAAACTGATATAATGGGGTATTGATGTGAGGAAAAACAGCACTGTTAAAACGCTCGATTTCAGATATTTTCGACTATGGACAATGTAGCAATTGAAAAAAAACCGTATGAATTGTTGATTTCTCGATAATCAATATTCTCGTTATTTAACTTCAGCAACCTAATTGATTGAAATGCAACTACTTTCGCTACACTAACAGACAGAAAAATCTAAAATCAGTTAACTGTAAACATTTTTTTGAGAAATTTGCTTGGCTGTTACTGACCCAAGAAAACGGTTGTTTCTTTTTTCAGTACCTTGATTTCTTGTTGATTGAACTTCCTGGCTTCGTACAGAATTTCGTAGTCGAGTGCAACTTCAGTACCATCTAGTTTTCTTTATGAAATGGATTATGGTAATAGGTAACCTTGTCAAAAAATTGGATTATTATTCAATTGATTTATCGATGTAGTATTATAAAATGTTTCAATACTGATCTAATAGTCGTGGTAACGATATGAACAGAAAGGTAATATCTTGGAAAACTTATATTAGTTTTTCTAAGAAAAAAATTAAACATTATTGCAAGAAGATTGAATTTTGCTAGCAAAGATGTTCAGAATATTTCACACTTTCCAAAATATGTCTTACAGTTCTAAGATATTTTTCATGGTAAGTAGAAATTTACTTGTCATGTAAGTATAGGAATATACCAGCGCTGTGTATAAACATATTTTGAGGTTAGATATTATTTTTTCGTAAACTGATTATTGATAGATGGGAATAGAATACTTAAAATGACGAAGATGAATTTCTTAAATATTATGTAGACAAAACGATGATGCAGCGCGAGTATTTTACATGAATTTTCTATCCTAATCTTCGTATATGGCACTGACGATTGAATATTGTCACTTGATTGTAGTTGCAGATCATTTAACAATAATAGCAATAGATATCCTTCGAAAAAAGAATCAGCAAATGTATGCAATGAATGCTATTTATGAAATATATGCGAAAAAATTGTTAACTGATAAACGAAAATTAGTATTTTAATTGTTTTAAGATAATGCCATTAATTGAGCAAGAACTAAATAATTCTCTGTTATGTATTAGAATGATAAAATGCATCTTAGGGCTTAAAACTCTTTCTAATTTAACTGATTTTTGCACATTTTTATTTTGTACTAAAATGTGAAGGTCTCACAAATACATTTTTATAGTGTTAAACAATTTCCTAAATCAAGATGAGAAACGTGTTTAAAATAAATAAATATTGATATTAACTTGTTTAAACTTCACGAAAGATCTTTATAATCTTAGTAATTAGTGATTTATCATAATCGATTTTATAAATACAAGACGAACAATTATATAAATCTTATAAACATTTGATAATAATTAGATGTTATGCATTATTTTTTATCGAAGTTTTAATCTTTGGAACTTATCAGTTCGCCGTAATAATTCAAGAATTCGTTTTTACCTTGGTGGAGAACTACCATAATTTATTCTAACCTTTTTGACACTAAATATTGGTGCAACTTCATTTAATATTACTATATCATCAAATGGTAATTGATTTGTCTCATTCTTCAGAAATAACTGTGAAATCTTCCTCAGATAAAGTATTAATGCTACTATTTTATTTTGCTCTTATACACATATACAACTTCTGTCAATTATCTGATAATTTTAAATTTATTTGTTTTTGTATGGAAATTCAATTATGAACAAAAAATGAATTTGAAATAAAACAATTACTCAATATTAATTTAATGGAGAAATGTGACTTTAATTTTTAATTCCAACGTCGATTACTAAAATTAATAAGTTAAACAAAAATAAAATTCGTTTGATAAATTAATTTATTAATTTGTAAACGTCATAAAGTATGACAAGGTGTTACAAATTATTTATCGTAGATTAGGACATTCTCAACCTTATATTCTTTTTGTTTTATTGATTTACGAGGATCTTTAATCTGAAATGTAGGATCAATAATTATTTGTTAAATATTTGATCTTTCCTTTTTTTGTTTATATAAACAAAAACTTTGTTTTTCGGTAGCAACAGAAAAGAAAAAACTCTCACAAGAAGTTCAATTAAATTGATCATTCTTTTTCTTTAGTTCCTTGCAATTTACGTTAACAGCATAGATAGTGTGGCACTCTTTATAGTGCGTTTCGGCATCATTTAAAGAGAAAGTATTTCTGCTATTTCGATAAATTAAATATATTCTTTGGAGTGTATCAATGAGAGTAATGACTGACGTGTAGACAAGAAAAAAATAAGGATTAAAAGAAATGAAATCTTGATCAATCTCATTACTTGTTCGTTTTTAATTATATATGTGATGATCATTTTTAAGTATTGAATTTGGTTTTCGATTGAATAATTATCTACGAAATAGACAGATCAAAAATTCTTAATTAATATGTACATTTGAGATTCAGTTTTTGATTTCAACCAACAAAAATTGACGATTTATAACATATCATTCATTGACTATTGTACTATTTATGAAAAAAAATGTTATACGCAGTCTAAATGATGATTATTTCATCAAAGATGAAGAATAATATCTTACTTACGTACTTCAAGATAATCCATTAATTTAAAAGTTTGTAATTCCAAAAATGACAAACAAGATGATGAAAAAATTTTATATATTGCATAAACTCTCTTATTTTCATTCTTACACTTTGAAATATTGTGCATTAATGGTAATAATACCCCTGCTAAAGAAGCTGTCGCTTCAAGTAATGCATTAGCAGTCGATTTCTTGTTGTCATTGTTTTCGTTTGATTGAAGACGAGGAAAATTAAACTGAGTAGAGTGAATGATTTGTTGATGTCTTTAGATCTTAACGGTCGCATAAAATTTTGATGCTCTATACAAAATTGACCTTTACAAAGTGCTATTTAGAAGAAGAAGAATTTATCATTCAACGTTTGTAATTAATAATTGATTATTAAAAGAATTCGAAATAAAACTTTCTTTTTTAACTAGATAATAAAGATTTCAATTTACACTATAAAAAAAGGAAGAGTAGACTATTAAATTCTTGTCCTATGTGCAAATTTTCATAAACTCTTCATTGGTTTATGAAAATATCCTAAATCCCTGAAGAGTTTATGGTAGCAAAAGTATATAAACATAGAAGAGGATTAATATCGCAAAATTCAAGGGAAAAAAGTTTTTGTTTCTACGAACAAGGATTGATTATGTTACCCCTTTCATGAAAAACGTTTATTATTCTGAAATTTATAGAAAAAAGATAATGTTTGTTTGTGAAAACATAGGCTAATGTAAAGTTTTATAAAAAGAGTAGATCATTTAACGCATAATCAGGTATTTTTCAGATGTTTTTTCTTAAATAGTGCCTTAGGAAGCATATGTTTCTCTTATCTCAGAATAATTTCTGTTGTCCATTGAATTAATTTATCAGAAGGAGATCAATGTTCATTCAGTTTTGATTTCGAATGTGATTCATTAAAAAATATTGATACTATCATTAGGATCAGTTATTAGTATCTAGTCTAGATATCAAATTATGTATCTGTAGGTTTTTATCGTAAGCATAGAATCGAATTAATGAAAGAAAACATCTCTAATCATTGTCTCAATGAGTATCTTACTAAAGTTGATCAACTTGTACTATCCTGTAACATATGGATGTATATTTGTGCAGATGTGTGGTTGTTAAATAATTTTGACGCACATGAATTAAAATTTAGAGTAATAGCATCTTTTTCTAGTCAATCCTGAAAAATTCTTTCCTTCGTATCGGTTGAAGAGAAAATTTTTTTCTTGTAATTAATTCGTTTATAATTGTCAAGTTTATTATTAGCATATAAAAATTATAAAACACCTTTTCTTTTGATAGTTCTATTAGGAACATCAATTCTTGAACTTTCATTCATTCTGTTTGAGATATTGATCTTTACATATGACTGACTGTGCATATGAGATTTTCAGTCTCATTAAATCAAATTCAAAAACGCATTTTCTTCTTTTTCTAATACTATGGCATAGATATTAAATTTTTATTTTGTATTCTGTCGAAGAGATGACCGTAGACTTGATGCCTTTTAAAATTTCTCAAAGACTTCAAGTGACTTCCAAGGTCTTCCTAAGATTTTTCTAAACTTCATGCGATTTTATGAAATATCGCGGGACTTTGAAAGGTTTCAAAGACTGAAAGATTAAAGTTCGAAAGATAACAGAAAATTTGAAAAGATTTGCAAAACTACAAAAGTTCTGCCATGATTACTGACATTACATAAGACTTTCACTCACCCTCACCCTCATCCTCAAGATTCGTCAATTAACATTTTTCCTCTGTTTTTTTCTTTTTATCATGTGACTACACTCATGTTTGTCTTGTTTTTAACCATATACGCTATTCTTTTATCTCATTTTTTTCGATGAATGTGTTTTCATCTTTTTGTTCTTCTCTAATCTTTTTTGTCCTCTTTCAATTTTATTTCTGTTTCTTTTGCTCATATCATCGAATGTATGTGGACATACATTTTTTGCTTGGTAGAGAGGTATCTTACAGATATATTGTTCACATCATTTCAACTGTTGCTGTCTGAATTCATTCTATTCGATTGTGTGCCTCATCGCCGAAAAGAAAATCGTCGAATACTCAGATCGCTGAAATTCATGTCGAAATACACATTATCGAAAAGAAAGATTGCCGAAAGAAATATCGCCGATATGAGTATCATCAAAATATAGATAGCCGAAATCTTTCGACGATCGATAGCAGTATCTTTTCTACTAAAAATTTCTCTTTTTGCCAATCAATGTTGTCCTTCGCTTTTTCCGACATATATAATACATCGTTACGCGTGCCAAAAGAAAGGCTAGATAGCATTCTACAATGTCATTGACCGCTTCGGTCTTTGAAACGTGAATGGCCGAAAATCAATATAGCCGATATGCACTTCGTCGAAAGCTTAATCGCCGAAACAACAGATCATCGAAATCTTTATAGCCGAAACGATAGATCGTCGAAAGTTATATCGCCGAATTTCGGTGATCTGCATTTCGACGATATGGTTTTCGGCGAAATGCATACTGACCTTCTATTCATCTTTCGCATTCTCGTCTTCTTGTCCTATCTCGTTTTCTTTATCTTTAAGACATTCTTTGATTGTTTCTCTCTCATCATTCGAAATAGAAACGAACTAAAAGAAGGAAGAAAAAAGGATCTTTGACACCCTACAATAATAAAACAAAAAATAAACATAACTCGAAAAAAGAGACAGAGAAGAAGAAAGAAAAGAAAATCTAGAAAGGAAGCATATACCCTTTAAAAGATCACATTTTAGATCATATTTTCACTAGTATATTTTTCAATTATTTCAAATTTAAAAATATTCACACATTAAAATTATGAACAAGCAAAAAACGACTACTTACAAAACTAGTAATGTAAAAGAAACAGAACAAGTATCAACTGTACCAAAAGTATCATTCCATTATCACTTCATCAAATTTTTCTAACACATGCCTCAAAATAAACGCTGATGGTAGGATTTCTTTTAAAATATTTTTTGCATTTTTTCTACACCGTATATAAACTGATGTCATAGTAAAGAAAACTATTTCAATAATCTTGCAAACATATAAGATAATCAACTTTCCAAACATCATGTTTTGTATAATCATCTGGACATTATCTGATAAAACGCAAGAGAATACATATAAGCTGAAACTATTGTCTTCGAAACAAGTTTCTAAGCAACACTTCGAATTTAAAATAATTAGACTTTTTTACTTGAACACAAATGATATTTAATCAATCGAATTTTTATAGTATTCCATAGTATAATTAGACACCTTTAAATGAAAAAGAAATTTTTCACTAGAATATAATTTTTGACTAAGTTACATAAATGTTTCATCAACATGATAAAATAAGATAGTAAAATAATATGCGATGCAAAAGTCTTTGGACAAATGTAAGACTCTGTTAAAACATATTGTCATTTTCTATACCAATCAATTTTTTTTTGTTGAAAAGAGCAAAGTTTGAACTACAACTTTTGTACTAGACATATTTTTCGGGAACGAAGCTGAGAAGAAGAAAAAGCTAAAAACCAAGCACCTCTAAAAACGTACTTGCAACTTTATTGCAACTTGAAAAGTATGTAATTTCCGATTATTCTAAGCTACACGGATCGCGAACTATAACAAAAAAATTACACGAAGATGTAGCGCATCAAAAACTCTATTGATATCACCTTTGATAAAATTTTTAGATCCGTTCTTCAGTCGTTAAACAAAAACTTTAGAAATTGGGATTTTTGCAAAATAAAGTCTTTCGCAAAGACTATCAATTGATCAGCAAGGCCATTAGCCGTCATTTACAGAAACCATGTATAAAATGATCTCTTTGTGAGTTAGTATTTCGAAATACATCAGTTTATAAAAGCTTAACAGAAAAAAGTAATTCAAAAACACTTTTTTTTTGTCCTTACAAAACAGTCAAATAGTAAGAATGACCAAATTATACAGTCTCTTTTAGAAAAAAACTGTATTTTAGTATAAAAACTAAGTGTAAATTTAACTTGCAATACACCATTGGAAAGAGCACTCTTTACTCTATAGAAATTATCATTCAATCAGTTTCTCATTTCTCTTCTAATATGAAAAAAAAATTAACAGAAAATATAAAACGATATTCTATGATGGTGAAGTTGCAAGAACCTTTTTAGAGGTGCTTGGTTTTTAGCTTTCCCTTCTTCTCAGTTTCGTTCCCGAAAAATATGTCTGGTACAAAAGTTGTAGTTCAAACTTTGCTCTTTCCAACAAAAAAAATTGATTGGTATAGAGAGTGACAATATGTTTTAAGAGAGTCTGACATTTGTCCAAAGACTTTTGCATCGCATATTATGTTGTTTTCCCTAATTTAAAAAAACACACAATGCTGATTGTCATGCTACAAGACTCCCTTCTAAAAAAATTCTTCATCGCCAAACACATAAAACTTCAAAAATTCTACAAAGTGACGAATATATAATTGAGGATTACCGTTGCTACTTTGAAAGACATATTCACAAATTTATTCCAATAGTTTTTATTTGCTTTTGCTCTTATAACATCGGTTTATACAAGATTTTGTAAAGCATGAAACATTGAATCTTTTGAAATAAAACATTTAGCTTGAAATTATGAAAAACCAAAATGATGTTTTAAAAAATATTGATACCCTCATGTATTGTGAGCCATTCGCTAATATGAAATATTTGAATAACATTGAGAGATGCAACTGAACGTCGCAGAATTAACATCAAAATGGTACAAAATGTTCTTCTCATTTGGTTAGATAAGAATATTGATGAAGATCATAACGCTGATTGTCAAAACACCATAGCACAATTACGCCGCGTAGTAAATAGCATCAATACATTTACTGATGGACAAGAATGTATACAATTTCTGGAAACTAATGACAAGGAAAAGGTATGTATGATTATATCTGGTGCACTTGGTGAACATATTGTGCCTCGCATTCACAAGATGTCCCAAGTGGATTCAATTTTTATCTTTTGTGGCAATAAAAAATACCACGAACAATGGTCTAAAGAATGGTCAAAAATTCGGGGTGTATTCACAGAAATAACCCCAATTTGTGCTGCCCTTAAAGAAGCAGCTCAACAATGTGAACAAAATTCAATTTCCATTAGCATTATGAACACAAGTGGTAATGCATCGAATACAAAGTTAGATCAATTAGATCCAACTTTTATGTATACACAAATCTTCAAAGAAATCTTATTATCCATCAATTTTGAAAAAAAACATTTTAAAGAATTTATTGGTTACTGTAAAGATGCTTTCGTTGACAACGAACAAGAATTGATCAATGTTAAACAATTGGAACAAACTTATCGTACTAAAACTCCAATTTGGTGGTACACATGTCAATCATTTCTATATCCAATGCTCAATCGTGGTCTTCGAACAATGGATGGAGATATTATGATTAAAATGGGATTTTTCATCAATGATTTACATCAACAGATCGATAAATTACATAAAAAGCAATTTGATCATCATAATGTTACACCTTTCGATGTATATCGTGGTCAAGGCTTATCCAAAACAGATTTTGATCAATTGAAGAACAACAAAGGTGGTCTAATGTCCTTTAATAATTTTTTATCCACTAGCAAACATCGTAAGATTTCTCTACCTTTCGCTCACAATGCTCTTTCTAATTCCGACATGGTGGGTATCCTTTTCGTTATGACTATCAATCCTTCGATACCGTCAACTCCATTCGCTTCCATCAAAGGTATTAGCTATTATCCAGATGAAGATGAAGTTCTCTTCTCCATGCACACAGTATTTCGTATTGTTGATATTAAGCAACTGGATGGTAATCCTCGTCTCTTTCAAGTGAATTTGTCTCTTATCAGTGATAATGATGAAGATCGTCGTATACTTACTGATCGTATACGAGAAGAAACTGAAGGATCAACAGGATGGGCTCAATTGAGTAAATTACTAGTTAAAATAGGTCAACCAAAAAAAGCTCAAGAGGTTTATGAAGTTCTTCTGGAACAAACAACTGATGAAAGAGAAAAAGGAAATATTTATAAGGATCTTGTATGGATAAAATATATGCAAGGAGAATATCAAGAAGCAATTGCTTTCTACGAAAAATCACTTAAAATCTATAAAAATATTCTTCCTTCAAATCATCCAGATTTGGGTCAGCTCTATAACTACATTGGTGCGGTGTATAGGAGCATGGGTGAATACTCGAAAGCACTTTCGTATTATGAAAAAGCCCTTGAAATTCAAAAACAATCACTTCCTGCAAATCATCCTAAGTTGGCTATCTCCTACAACAACATCGGTAATGTATATTACAACATGGGTGAACATTCGAAAGCACTTTCATATTATGAAAAAGCCTTTGAAATCGATAAAAAATCACTTCCTGCAAATCATCCTGATTTGGCTTCGGACTACAACAACATCGGTTTGGTGTATTACAACATGGGTGAATACTCGAAAGCACTTTCATCTCATGAAAAAGCCCTTGAAATTCGACAACAATCACTTCCTGCAAATCATCCTAGTTTGGCTTCGTCCTACAACAACATTGGTGCGGTGTATTACAGCATGGGTGAATACTCGAAAGCACTTTCGTATTTTAAACGTGCAGTGAATATTGGAGAACTTTCATTACCATCAAATCACCCTGATCTTCAAATGTATAGAAATAACCTTGATATTGTAAAAAAGAAATTGTAATGAAATAATGTGTGTTTGTTATTTTTTGAAAAAGAAAATAAAACGATTAAAAAAGAAAATGTATTTTAATATCGGATATGCGCGCGCGTACAGAGAAATTCTGTTCTTATTGAGAACATGAATGGGACGATGCCCCTCGTTAAGATAATACAATATATGATAAATAACATGTATTGTATGAAAAGACCTTCACGACAATTATCATGTTTCAATAAGGCAGAAATTTCTCTGTGTTAGGTTAAAAGATAATAGCCACCTAACAGGCTTATTATTAGGGTAGATAAGTATAAAAAAGAAAAACAAAATTTATTTATCAAGATAATAAATTATTCTTTTCTGTTCCAACAAAAGAATCGTTTATTATCTTGATAAATAAATAGGTAATAAAAGACTACAAAACTCATCCGTATGATTAAATGAATCATTTTTATTTATATTCAATGATTGTGGAACAGAATCAATTATTGAATATAGATAAAAATTATTCATTTTTTGATACCTTATTTCTCATTGCTCAAAAGTAAATTTCATTCACCATTTTGACGAGCTAGCGATCGGACGCGTCTTTCCGTCTTCTTTGGTTAAAATATATATTATTTTCGAATTCACGATTTTCGTTTAAATTTATATTTGAACGTATTTCATTGGGTTTATTTGATTATTTTTGGAATAATTGATTGATTAATTAAATCATTATTTGGTTTTTCTTCTGGTTAATTAATTACTTTTACGTGTACTTACTCATTAACCGATTTATTAATTCAATTATTTGATTATTCTACTGTTTATCTATTTGTTGAAAAATCTTTTTTCGGGGTACAATGCCTCCGAAGAAAGGAGGTGGGGGTGGTGCAGCCAAACGGACTAGTCTTCCGAATGACAAAGGACAACGGCCGGCAACGCAGACACAAAGGCCAACAACAACACAATTGACAAATTACACTTCAGCTGGCATTAATACATTGGCTGGGAAGACCAACCAATCAAAGTTCTCAATTGCTCCTTTGATAGTTGAAGGTGTAAAATTGAACAAAATGCAACTGAACGACCTGATCAAGGAACACTTCAAGGACATCAAAATTGCTAATATCCAACTTAGTAGATCAGGAAGTTTTACATTATACGCAAGTGATGTGAGTTCATTTAATCGTATATTAAATGAGCTAGCACCAATTCTTGCAACAAATGGTCAGGCATCAACTAAGATATATGTACCTCGTTCCATTCAGAGAGTACAAGATACTGAAAAAGTCGCTTTTGTTAAAAGAGTAGACTTAGAAATTCCAGAAAGTCGAATAACTGAAGCATTAAAGGATGTGGGACTTAATGCTATTGATGTTACCCGACTTACTAATAGAGATCAAAATAAGCCGACCACAACAGTTAAAATAACATTTTACGACCCACAAAATCGTAATACATTTATACATACTGGTCTACAAGTGGATTCTATGCATTTCACAGCAGAACCAGCATCACAGAACACCAAACCGGTCCAATGCTACTTATGCCTCAAATACAACCATGTTGCAAAGTACTGTAAGTCGAAGGATCAGTTATGTGCTCGATGCGGTGGTAATCACCGAGTTGAACACTGTACTGCTGCTGCTGACTTACTAAAATGTACAAATTGTAATGGGGCACACTTAGCTACATCAAATACTTGTCCAAAATACCAAGAGCAAGAGAAGCGAATGCTTGATCTGGTCAATCAATATTCATCAACAAATAAATTACCGTCAACGGTGCCAGCATTAAATAATCCAAATGAATTTCCACCATTACCAAGCTCATATCAACGACAACATGATCAATCACAAAATAATATGCTTGAAGAACTAGTTAATGCTTTAACAAGTAAAATGGAAAAGATTATGGAAGAAACCGCAACGCGGCTATTCAAATCACTTCAACAGAGAATCATCAAATTAGAAAAATCAATCTTAATTAAAGAGAAGATTGTTAAAGATGATTATGAAACACTTGACTCGGATTCATCTGAAGAAGAAAGTCAAGTTGCGAAGCATATGAAGAAAATGCAAAAGCAAAGATTAGACCAAAGCAAAACGAATCTTCAAAACATGAACACATCAAATACACCAAGTGATATTGCAACCACATCAAACATAGCATCTAACAACACATCAGCTAAAACAACAACAATCGAAAGTGACATCGTTATGAAACCACCACGAAAACAAAAAGCCACAACGAAGCCAGCAAAGAGAACACGTTCTCCCAACAGCTCATTAGAATCATCGACAGTAGACAACAAAGATTTAAAGTCAAATAACAACGATGATCACATTATGTCACATTAATATTAACACCATCATTAAACACAAAGACGAACTCTTAGCCAGATTCTCCAAATACGACGTCATCTCTGTGAATGAAACTAACCTGAAGAAGGAGCGCACGTTCTCTCTATTAGGTTATAACATTTACAGGAATGATCGAGTAGGAAAGTCTGGTGGCGGAGTATTATTAGCAGTGAAACATCACATTAAATGTCGAGAAATGCTGAACAAGACAACACAAAACAAAAATGAAGTTATAGCAGTGGAGATTGAAACAAAAAAATTCAAATCAATACTGATATCCTCCATTTATGTTCCTCCAACAGCAAAAATCGATCTTAGTGTTTTTCACGAGCTATACAACATCAACAACAACTGCATTATTGTAGGTGACCTTAACGCAACACTTCATCAAATGGGCTCAGTAAGGGCTAATGTAAGAGGAAGACAGCTGCAAGAACTGTTTAAAGAAGGATTTATTGAAGGTGTCGATGATGATATTCCTACATTCGAGAAAAACGACTATGAAGTCAAGCTTGACTGGATCTTAGGCAGTCAGCCACTTCTATCGTTCATATCAAATATAGAAACACACCCACCAATCGGTACATCATGCGGACACAAACCATTAACCTTCGACATTTCGGATGGAGCGGAACCAAGACCACCGTCTCCAAGACTGTCATTCAATTTTAAAGCAGCAAAATGGTTATTATTTAGAAGTAAATTAGACCAACAACTGATATTATGGGACAGTAATCGTCGATTAGATTCATCATTAGATATAGAAGAATATACGTCGTTTATTACCAACTCCATATTGGTAGCAACGAAAGAAGCCATTCCACCAGTTAAACAAAAGAATACATCATATTCACCAAGTGAGGCATCGAAAAACTTGATAAAATTAAAACATCAAGCTTATAGAAGATGGAAGAAGACTGGAGATTATATGGACAAACATCATTATTATAACTCCAAGATCTTACTAACAAACTCACTTAGAAATGATAGAAGACACAACTTTAACGAGTTAATGTCTTCATTATGTCAGAAGAAAATGTATTCAGATGCTGTTTGGCGAACGGTACGCAAATTCCACAACAAACGGATTAAGCAAACCTATGCAAACGTCATGAAATACAACAACATCACAGCAACATCAGATAGAGAGAAGGCAGACCTATTTGCAGATTATTTCCAAAATGAAGTCTACTCTCAATCTACTGATACATTGCCATTTCATGACCAAGTAACTCGTCAAGCAAGCATCATTAAAAATGGATATATAGCCAATTCGAAAAAAACCAGATGGAAGCCAATCACTGTTAAAGAAGTTAAATCTCACCTTAAGCAGCTTCGAAACAGCTCCACTGGTCCAGACAACATTCACAACAGGTGTCTTAAGAATTATTCAGAATCACTTGTCCAGCATCTAACCAATCTGTACAATCTGATTCTGAAGAAGGGTTATATTCCAGAACGGTGGAAACAGGCAAACATTATTCTTCTATTAAAGCCGAAAAAAGACAAGCAACATCCGTCAAGTTATCGGCCGATTAGTCTCCTTAGTTGCCTCGGCAAACTACTGGAGAAAATAATCAAGCAACGTCTAATGATTGAACTTAATCGACGAAACATCTTACCACAACATCAGGCAGGCTTTAGACCAGGCAAAAGCACTATCTACAATATAGTAAGATTAGAACGATATGCCGATGGTAAGCTTAGGTGTGATCGTCGAAAGCTCCACTCGGCTGTCGTACTATTCGATATTAAAGCGGCTTTTGACTCGGTATGGCATGATGGTCTAATTTACAAACTTAATGATCTACGTCTTCCTCGTTACATTGTCCAATATTTGATCTCATTCTTACACAACAGAACTGCGGCAATTGAAATTGAAAATGTATTATCACGTCAATTCAATCTTATGAGCGGTACTCCACAAGGATCTCCGTTATCACCATTACTATACATCATATTCACGGCAGATTCGATGAATGGAATACCGACTCATACGGAACACGGGTTATTCGCCGATGATACCGCTCTATGGACATCTGGAAATTCCATCAAAACTCTATCTTCCAGATTGCAACAATCCATAGATGAATTCGAAAGTTGGTGCCAGTCATGGAAGCTCCAACTCCAACCAACAAAAACCGAACTGGTCCATTTCAGTATACACCCAAGGAAGAAGTACAAGAATCCAGTGGAGGTAACAGTTAGCAACACTACCATCAAACCACTCGATCATACAAGATACTTGGGTGTGATTATGGACAAACAACTTAAATGGCGAAGACATCTCGATCACATCGAAAGCAAGATTGGTCCACGGATCAGTCTTCTCCGATATCTGTCGAGAACGGCATATGAACCCAATATGAAGACGATGATAAACATCTTCAAATCAATTGTCCGTACAATCATTATTTATGGTTATCCTGTTCTACTAACAGCTGATACAAAAGTATGGAACCGTTTGCAGATCATGCAAAACAAAGCATTAAGAGCTGCACTCGGGTTACCAATTTATACATCTGTGGAGTACATACATAAGATCAGCAATGTCCAGAAGATCAAGGATTATGCAATTGAAACACTACACAAGTCAATCCAAATGGCAACCATGAATAATGATATTGTATTAAAAACTCATTTGCAAGATATTTTTAATGCAATTTAAAAACAACACCTACTATGTTATATATATGATCAACATCGATAGACTAGACCAATGATGGGTCAATAAAATTCATATGAAAAATGTTATATGGGAATCGATCATTACGAACCTGATATTACATTTACCCATATATTATTTTATTATACAATATGATAATGGATCAACTTATTGGCTTATTCGTGGTCTGGTATTCATTTAATACATTTACTCTGCTTCATTCTCATATCCAATATGAGGTGAAGTAGGTTTACCGACTTATTCCAACAACATCGATTTATGTCTTTCATTTACCCTGCTACATTTTCATATTCAATACGAGGTGAAGTAGGTCTACTGGCTTATTCCAACAACATCGATTTATGTGTTTCATTCACCCTGCTTCACTTCCATATCCAATATGAGGTGAGGCAGGTCTATCGGCTTATTCCAATAACATCGATTTACGAATTACATTTACTTCACTTCATCATCATATTCAATATGAGATGAAATCAAGCAAATGGCTTATCCGTATCAACATCATTAACACTTTTCTTTCGCTCGACTCCTTCTTCATATCTAATATGAGAAGGAGCCAATTTTCTTGCTTGTTCGATGATATAATATCATCATAGTTTATTTTTAATGCTTATATTGTGTTTTCTTCATTTATACTTATTCACTCTCCATATTATGTTCTAATTCATTTATTTTATACCATTTCTCTCTCGAGACATAAGACAAATGTCAGGCGTCTCGTCGTTGTTTTTCTCTTCCAGCCTTGTGTAACATCGGTTGTGGAAACGTAACGGTTCTGATTTTATTTTAATAAATTAGATTAAGGCTTATGATTCCAAAAAAAAAAGTAAATTTAAATATTTCTTTTATATCTTACCTTAATTGTTGTTGATAGATGAAACAAATGAAAAATAGAATGAGTTTATATAGTGTTAATAGCTTTCTTTAAAGATAATAAGAAAAAAAAACTAAGCGGACGTATATGAATTTTTTTCATTTCTTTAGACGAAAAAGATAAATAGTTTTTTTTCATTTCAGACGTCTGTATAATAACAATTGTTATTATTATAGCGGTCGTATTAATTTTATTTTCGGTTGTTACAATATAATTTGTTATTAAATGTATTCCATATAAAAAGAAATTCATTACGTAAATATATAGTAGAAAATACCTATGAAAAAAGATTTTGAAGAAAATCGTGGTTGTGATCGGTTTCACGCATCGCGATGTTCTCAATGATAACCGAGGATCCAAACACATCTGTTATTTTGGGCTTATGGTGTGAATAAATCAGTGTTACGTCTGCATTTCTTTGTTTTCTTTTCTAAATCAGCAGCTATCTGCTTGATGTCATCAGCATAATGTTTAAGTTATTATGCCTCACTCGATGTATTTTATGTTGGTGTCATCGGCAATCGATAACAGAAAGAAAGGAAACAGAATAGTTGACATATATCATCTATATACATTTTCGCGCGGAGCCGGTCGGCTAAATTGAAATGTCTATGACACGAATGGAAGAAGATGACTTTTTTTCGTGATAACGAAAATAATTTTGGAAGAAAATTACGGTTAACGCGATATCATCTGAATAACCGCCGTTAACTGCAACTTTTTGTACCACGTTTTATTTTAGATCAATATCAACAACGTAATGAACAGTAAGTGTTTAAATACATCATTTTTTTATTATTTTAGAGCAATATCAAAATCAAATTGCAGTAAGTAATAATTTAAATAAATACTTTTATTTTGTTTTTAGACTATTACTAACTATAGATCCAGCAATAAGTATTGATTAAAATAGATTTAGAATTCAATCTGGTCGACGATTCCAGTTCTTTTCATTTTCTCAGTGTTTTCAAAATAAATGAAAGACATGATTGTTTTAAGAGTTACAGTACCGCGCAAGTGTTACTCGTAAAACAATAGTATATCTTTGATTTATCTTGAAAACACCATGAAAATGAAAAGAACTAAAAATTCTCGGAAAAAGAAATCTCATAAAGACTGCTACAAAATTCGATCTATTAAACCTCTGTTTTAGCCAATTTTGTTTGATTATAGGTGTCAGATCATCAGTACAGTAAAGAAAATTGCGAAGAACCGCGTTCTTAGAAACCGTAGTTTTCGCCGTTTTTTTCGATTCGCAGGAGTCAGATCATTAATGTACCTTTGAAATACCGCTAAAAAACGCGTTCTTGGAAACCGCGATTTTTGACAGTGTTTGAAAGGTGCATTAATGATCTGACTCCTGCGATCCGAAAAAAAACCGGCGAAAACCAATGTTTCTAAGAACGCGTTTTTTCGCGATTTTTTGCAAAATTTTAAATAAATCTATATTGATAGATAACAGAACATTTATTAAATATATTCTTTTAATCTTATATTTAAATCATTATTAAATCTAAAAGAAAATATCACTGTATAGCAATATATGAGATTCTTATTTTTGGCAATTATTTTTTGACTTCTTGATCACATTTTTTATAGTATTAAGAAAATTTGGAAACGTTTATGTAACGGGTGCAGTAGAATAAATGGTGGTCTCTGTATTTTGCTAATATTTCACTTATTTCTCTTTGTTTATAAGACAAACTTTTTCTTAACCCTTTACCGCCGGCGACACTTTTAGAAGGACTAGGAAGATGTTGAATACTGAAAAGAAATATTACTTACTCTTATACATACTGCATAGAGGAAAGAAAAAGAAGTCATTCTTCCTTAGACTAACAGGATGTCCACATCTGTGGACATCAGGGGGAGCGATTCGAAATCAATCAATTTTTGTCCATATATTTTCTTATATCTTTTGTGAAGTTTTATATAATATTTTGTGTCATCTGTAGAGGCAAACAAAATAAGCAGATCATGAGTGACCTAATATTAAATTTTATTCATAAGAAAAAAGAGAAGCAACTAGATTAGTATTAGAATGCCTGATATTTTTAGCTATTAGTATGTTATTCACTGAAACAATTGTTTTGTGATGCTAAGCATAAATTAACTTGACATTTCTGACAAATCAACCGTGTTTTCTTCTGACAACCTTCGTTCTTGCGCCTACTAGCATTTTTGGCAGGAATAAATTGTGGTAAGTGATTTTTTCCATCAAAGCGCAACGAGTTTTCTACAGCCAATTTAAACTCTCTTTTCCGTTTTTTTCGTGGAATCTTTTCTCTATCAATATCATCATTAGAGGAGATCCCAAAAACCTTTTCTATTTATTATTATTTAAATGATCTCTATTCACTAGAAAATAGCTATTTTTATGTCGTTCCCCCCTAATGTTCACGCATGTGGACATCTGAATTATATAAGCTTTTTAATCTAGTAATAAACTGATATATTTTTCCAAGTATCTCACACAACTCACCTGCTTACAATATATAATTACCAGTTTTAAGAATAGAAAAATGTTTCAAACTTTGGTTGACGTATCAAGAAGAAGAATAGAGAATCCACGGCCCGAATAGCTTATAACTCTTTTTCAAAGAACGCCGTAAGGACTCGATGAAAAAGAATTCTTTTTTCATAAATTGAGAGCTTATGAGAGGCATTGTATCATCACTGTATAGCAAGCTTTCAATCAAATTATTTTATTTGTAATGATAGTAATTTTGCTAATGTCCACGCCTGTGGACATCCGGGGTTAAAGGGGTTAAAACATGTGTCTTTCAATTCTCTACGATCTGGTCTGTTTCAAATGGTTCGATTGAGATTCGTTAGTTTATTACTAACAATGAAACAGATTAATTTAAAAACTACAACTTTCTAACAAGGAGTTTTTTGACAGTATTTTCATGAGAAATCAACCGAAAAAGTCCAAAATTTTTCAAAAAAGTTTCCTTTCGTGTTAGCTCTTCTGTAGAGTTTTTTCCATTGATCATTATGGTAAGAAAACGTTTTGAACGTCATTCCTCAATGACAATACTATAGTCAAAATACTAAAAAAGTTTAAAATACAATTTATTCTGATAAATAAACATAAAAAGTCGATTAGTATATCTTAAGATGGCTATATTATGACGAAAATATGACATAGTAGGTTTTCTAAAGGAAAGTTTACTCTACAAGAGGTAACAGTCAAGAATGTCCTTGAAAAAAATATCCTTGACGAAAGGTTCCTGATGTTTGGTCCTCAGATAAAATATTCTTCATCAAAAAAAATATCCTTTCAACTAATTTATCATTCTCATGAATACTTAATGTGTTGAATATAGACAAAAGTAGGCGTGAACTTCCTTTTGGCAAATTTATAATAGTTCCAAAACTATGGGAACTAGTTTTTTTTGTTTGCTTTAACAAATTTTTCCATTAGATTCGAAAACATACACTTTTGAATTGACGATGGAGAGTGATGGCGAGATATTCAAGATAAGAATATTGGATTGACGATGAGAATGATGAAGCTGAATTGAGGATGCAGATGAAGATTAAGATGTATTGATGATGGTGAGGACGAAAGCGCCGTTGATTTTTTCCTAATGAAGCTGGAGTATCTTTGTAGGGAAAATTTGGTTACGACAATTCCAAAATTATAATAAAAATATTGAAGCAGAGGTTCTAGGCCACCCCTCGACATAGATGGCATTATAGTCTTAGTATTGATGGAATTCAGAAGGAAGTGCGGATACTATTCATAGTTTGATAAACCAAATAAATAGTAGAATATGTTTTTATACGAAATGATCGCTAACAAAAATCGCTCAAGATCGAATCAATGAATTATATGGTTGATTTAACAACAGCACAATTACAGTGAAAAAATTATTAGAAGAACTTTCCTTTTTTTTGTGGCAAATGATGAATGCAGTAAAATTTTAAATGTTCTTTTAAATTGAATCTCGCACCATAAACATCTTTATCGAATATTAATTATTTTTCAATGAAAGGACATTTTTCATGGATCATTTCTGCAGAATATATTTGTCATGAAGGATATTCTTTGCTGAGGACTATTTCTCAGGAATATTTTATATGGAGGACATTTTTTCAAGAATCAAAAACTAAGGACATTTCGTCAAGTACATATTTGCAAGGACATTCTTGACTGTATTCGCTCGAGTGTATCTGAGAAACCAATTATAGGGTTTTGTAGAGCAAACTTTCCTCTACAAAACCTACTATGTCACATTTCTCTATAATATAGCCATTTTCAGATGTGATAATCCTATCGAATATTTCTTGTTAGAAAAGTGTAGTTTTTAAATTAATCTGTTTCATTGTTGGTAATAAACTAACGAATCTCGATCGAACCAATTGAAATAGGCCAGATTGTAGAGACTTGAAAGACACATCTTTTAAAAAAAAGTTTGTCTTATAAACAAAGAGAAATAAGTGAAATATGGGCAAAATACAGAGATCGTTATTTATTCTGCCCCACCCGTTAGATAAAGATATTCAATCAGTCCAGTTTTCTTTCAAACATGGTAAATTAAATAACTAGTAGTTCATATTTTCTAAAACGTTTCTATCATGACCATTGATTATATAGATTAAAATATATATGGTTATGCGAATTGATTCCTTTCAAATTTCATCGAAATATTTTTTAAATTTGGTTTATCGAAAACAAAGTAGCAGACAAAGCTTTGATGGATTCTGCTGAATCATAAATGTCATGCACTGCACTAAAGTATACATACAGGCACCAAGAAATCTGTCAGATCGCGCCAAATGATGATAAGATCTTTGACAATCCTGAGTAATTTGAAAAAATTAGCAAAACACACTGGAGAAGAAGTATGACTATTTTCAATATTTTCATAAATAGAATTGAAATCATTTAATACAAACAGGAGATCTTACATTCTGACAGAATCCAATAGGCACGAAAGATTCTCAACGGATTTTGATCTACATTATATTATTCGTCAATGTTTATCAGACTCTAATAGCTTATTGCATCTCAAATTTTATTCTTAAAACAAATACAAGGATTTATGTGATTGGTGTAAGAAGGTAAATGTAGATTAAATTAGTGTAATGAAAGCAGATAAAGGAAAATTGACAAGATCGTATGAGAAAGTCATGAAAACCCATGTGATGATATAGAAAATTTTTTTTAAGAATCTCATGAATTATGATAGAACAAATAAATTTTTCTGATACACCAAAGAAATCGTTCAAACTTATGTCATCTGAAAACCCGACCTGCACCGTTTTAGCCATTATCTGACAGAAACACTCTATTTAAGTACAGCTTTTCTAATTAAGAATATGCGATTTAGTTGGATAAAAAGCTTTTAATGTCAGAAACCTAGTGTTTTTGCAACGAAACTGACAAAAAAGATGAAAAGGAGGAGCATTCATGTTAATGATGCAATCATTCATAAAATACTCATCATCATATGAATAAAATGATTTCGTCAAATTATAATTAGTTTATTCAGGAACTCTATCAAAAACTGTGGTTGAAAATGATAGTATCATTTAAATCAAGTTAACATGATCTATCTACAATAAATTAATGACATCAAACAAAGAAATGATGTACCCTAATAAGAAAATTTTGTTTAAATATAAACGAAGTATTTTATTGTGCTATCTTTGTCACTGATCTACAAATAAGCGTATGAAAAAGAATGAGGAAGCTATGAAAAGAAGCCAGAAAATATTATACGTTGACTTCAGCTCTTACATATTTTAATTCAAACCTGAAAGCAAATCGAATCTCGTAGAAATTAAATTTCTAGACCAGAACTCGACCGGGACCAGATTTGAGTCTAACGAAGGAACTTTCCCAAGTGACACCATCCGTTTAGGTTCATATTTTGCCTATAGGTAGGACTCATAGTGTATATAAGAGCCCTAAAAGGGTTCGTGACCAAAGCCTGTTCTTGTTGAGATGTTGCGTTTTTAAGGTATTGGGATAACCTACTGCCTTGCTCCTTCTCAGGGACATCAGAAAAGCTCATTTTCGAATTTCGACTGAAAACTTTGTATAGAGAGAGGTCTTAATGAGAGTGGTTTATTCTGAAAGTTTCAGTTTTGCTGAATGCTTCTAATGGCAAATAAGAACACCAAAACTTGCCTCTACGAATGACAATAGGTTATCAAAGCGATATCCTAAGATAGGAACAAGGAATAGGTCTGAAACTTTCATAATAAAACACCCTCATTGAGACCTCTCTTTATTCAAACTTTCAAGTCGAAATTCGAAAATCAGTTTTTCTGATGTCTCTGAGAGGGACCAAGGCAGTGAGTTATCTCAATACCTTAAAAACGCAACATTTCAACGACAATAGGCTTTGGGCACGACCCGTTTTAGGGCTTTTATCTACGTTATGAGTCCTACCTATAGGCAAAATATGAGCTTAAACGGAGGATATCACTTGGTTAGGTTCCCTCGCGTAAGTTCAAATGTAGAAGAACTCGCAGCTCTCAATTTAGCAGCATTTTTCAAAAATATAGTTTCAGAAATATTCAATAAACGAATTAATGGCGAATGAATCAATATAAATACAATTAGTATAAGTGATATTTTATTTTGAAACTATTTTATTAAAATATGTATGTAAATATTTTCGACGTTTCGACTAATTAATGTTGGTGAAGTTAGCGGCAGATTCGAGTTTTTCCAGCGAACATTCGTACACAAACCGCTCAAACTATAATTATCAGATGTTTTCTAGCGCCATCGATCTACCAAAAATCATAGTTTGAGCTATCGAAGATCCGAGTATACCATTAGATAGAACTCATTGAGTTGCACACGACACAAGTTTTCTCAGGATTGACACAGTGAAAGAAATGAATATAGACAGCTTTTACTCGAATATCTTGCTACAATTTCATTGAAAAAACACAGTACTTTGAAACTTTTTCGGTCATACTTTTCACTATGCAAAATCAGATTGCATCATTAGATAGAGCTCTTCGAGTTGTACAAGATACACTGATGAGCTGTTTCAAAACAGGTTAATGTGCGAATGTTCGCTGAAAAAACTTGAATCTGCCGCTAACTCCATCAACGTCAGCAACTCTTGCTCTATCAGATGATGTAAAAAAAAGGAAAAACGTTTTCCCACTAAAATTTTGCATTGCTCGCACCTTACATAGTTGTTCTTAAAAAATGAGCTAGAAGTCTGTGAAGGTCATAATCGAGTTCGTAATATTTTTTCATCAAAAATGTTTCTAAACAGTGGTCGTCTTCCCAGATTCACCCAATACAATCGATTCTATTTCAAAGAAAATTTATTTTTGAAGAAAAGGAAGAAATAAAGCACCCAAACATGGTTATTCGATGTAAAAAATTTTTCAATATTAATTGAAAATATCTTTTTATCACATATGTATATCAATTAAAAATCGTCTGTTGGTGCTGTACCATAAGCAGAACTATATATTTGATCTTAAAAAAAAAAGAATAAAGGAAAATGAAATGATGAATTATAAGAATGAAAATTGAAATTTACTTCGTGTTGTTCTATGTGAAGATGGTTCAAGAGTAGAACGTGCTGCTGATTTTGGTCTAAATGATGGTTCAGTTGATTTTTTTGTTGATAAATCTCGATTACTAGTCAATGGACTAATTGGTTCATTATTTAATCTAGGTGATTGTGAACGTTGATTAGATAATAATGATGATCGAGTATCAACTAATGATGTAGCTGCTGATCGATGATGATATGGTGGTTCACCTGATATTCTTGCTAATAATTCTCGTTCACTAGTTAATAAATTATTAAAATCATTATCATTACGAGGAGATTTTGCGCGTTGATTAGATACAGGTGATGATCGAGTATCAATTAATGATGTAGCTGTTGGTCGACGATGATATGATGAATCACCTGATAATCTTGATGATAATTCTCGTTCA
>JAJEKB010018119.1:0-34755 GCA_022393335.1 Macrotrachela quadricornifera
AAGATATTGGCCCATTTTTCGATACTTTTCTTCAGATTCGAGTATTTCCGTCATTCGACATTGTTCTTCTTGTTTTCTTGATTTTTGAAATCATATCTGGAACTAGCATGAATAACTGCATCGATTCATATATGTCATTCATTGGTTCTAGATTTCTTTGTCTTCTAATATGAAGTTACGAAGGACCAAGACTTACCTTTTTGTTGATTTCTTTTGAGTATTTAACCGTAAAATTAACCAAAACTCAACTTCAGGCAGCTTTTTAAACTGTGTTTCTGATTGGGAAAGTAATTTCACTTGGAACGTCTGTCAAGTAAGATATTAATTATAACGAAGACGTTGTCATTTCTTCGTTCTATTATTATTATATCTATCTCATGTATCGCACTGTCTGACATTGCAATAAGTAAAATAGATCACTAAAATTAGAGGCTGAATCGAGTCGATTTTTTTCGATCAAATTCGACTCGACGTAAATTCACATTTGGAGAATTAGTCAAGGCTTAGTTCGATTTTATCATTTAAAAATCGACTCGAGAAGGTTCCTAATCCTGATTGTCTATATCACTTATTGCGTTGTCACACAGTGCAATACAAGAGATGAGCGTTAGCCTCTAACTCGGGTCGAGTCAATAAGAATATTCTTGAGTTTAGATCGAATGTTGAGGATCTCATCAAACATGAATTTTACATGAGATACAGCAACTCGAGATGAGGTAATGATCGCTTTACTTTGAATATTGTGAGAACTTATACAGATTTATTTAAAAGGTTCTTAATTTCTAGAAAATACTCACTTTCATTGGCTGAAAATTAGTTTTAATCTTGAATCTAGTTGGGCAACACTTAATTGTGCTCAGGTTGAGTCACAGAAGAGTGACTCACGTTGGACACTGATAGATGTAGTAATAGCAGAACGAAGAAAGTGACAACTCCTTCGTTCACATCTAAAAAGTCTTCCTTTATAATCATATCTGATCTATTTATTGTAAATTCTGTGCCTGTGTGCGTGCGTTTATTTTATTCATACAACACTTGTCATGATATAGAGAGAAAGGAATACAATGGGAAAAGGAAAAGAGATGAACAAAACTAGTGAATGTGATAGTGGACAACAAAAGAAAAGCACAAACATATCTAAATATACATACATAAGCACGTTGGAGAATATCAAGTGGGGCATAACACACTAGGAAAAAACGCAATAGGTTATGCTGGGAAAAACCAGTATGTAGTGCATGGATATTTCTAACATTTGAATTCTATTTGTTAATAAAGAATTATTTTATATCCATTCCTTTTACAACATCTGTAGGTAGTATGCCTATAACTAAAACAGTATATTTTTACGAAGGAGAAACATATTTCGTGAAGATATAATCAGATATCTGAGTTTACTTCAAATAGTCGTATGATCTTGTGTCTTCGATCATTCGTAACAAAATGAATGAAATGGAATCTTTTGTAGAGCTACTCATACTCTATGAAACGGTATACAACTCGACTTTAACTAGGATGAACGAAGAGAAGAAAAAATCTTTAAGAAAAAAATGTATATAGCACAGTACATGTGTCAGTATTTTGAGAATTATTTCAGTTAGAACTTTTTTATCAACGCAATCGTAGTCGCTAGTTGTTTTCTATTTGAAATCGATATACTTGATTTGACGAACCTGTGTAAATTTGGCTGAAACTGTCGGAACACATCTGAGAACCTTCTCTTGTTAGTATTATTTTAACAATGAACTATTTATTTATTTAAGTAAAGGTTATTTTCCATTATTATTTTTAACGTCAAAGTAAAGTGTGTTTAACTTTTTTTTTGACATCTCAAGAACTACAATTGTTAGATAGCTGTAATTTTCATCATTCGATAAAAAAGTGCAAAACAAATACAACTCTGCTAAATTATCTTGACTATATATTGATCAAGCTGATTAGTTGTCACTGTAGATTTTAGTTAAAAGTTTTCAGAAAGAATTTCTGAAGCAACTATGAGTGCGAATTTAGTTAATTGATAGGGAAAACATTTCTCTGATGATCTATACGAGATCAACCCTTCCAGTTTATTTTCTTCAAGAGTTCTACACTTTTTACTGAAAGCCTTAAAATTGATTGATTAGCTAGTAATCACTCGAAATGGTATTTATTTTTAGGATATTCGAATAAACGAAGTCGAATGTTGTATTGTTTTTGTTTTAGTATAGCTATTAGTTACTAGATCATAATTCTTGTAACACTGTCGATACAATGCGTTTAATACTATAAAGGATAAATGTTTTGGATTTTATTCTTTCGGTGTTAGACCACTTACGAACTAAAAATAAACATTAGTAATTGGTTGAGCTTGCTCGAATGCTTTCAGCTTGAGGAAGTTTAGGAAATCTGTGATCAGTTGATCGATCTCGAAGCTTTCAATAAAATACTTATAATTTCTGAATGAAATAAACTGTAAGAGTCAGTTCTATGTAGATCAACATAAAAACATCGTATCAATTATTTTAAGAGGAACCCCTCAGGAAGCCTATGCTTTCAAAGAAAATTCAAAATTAAGTTTTTATTATAGGAATATGCATCGAACTCTCCTGTTTTAGACTATATATATATATATCTTTTTGCAAAAAGACCAGATTTTGACGGACTAATCAAATAAAATTTGGGCCCTGCTGTCATCTTTTTCAGTTAAAAAAAATTGTCTTTCCAGTTGCATCAGTATTGACCGAAGCGGTATTTTATTAAACATTACGAGCCTACTAACAGTTAAAATAAGGATCATATATTTCTAGACTCCGGAACATTGATATATATATATATGGATAATTGACGTACAAAAAAAAGAGAGAATCTAAAGAATTTAAATGAAAAGTTGAGTTCTAAAATTTATTTAGCGTTTTTCTCAAAATCAATTTTTCGACCATACTGTTTACGCGGCCAAGGATTTCCTAATAATGACTCAATAGAGAAGGGAGAATTTTTTTGTTGTATATCAAGCAGGTAAGACTGGGTCGTAATAGAGTCCGATTTTTGAATTTCTCTTTTGTTCAAATAAAAAACTTAGATATTTCATAATTATGAGAGTCTTGAATTTGGACATTTGTCGAAAAAGGGTTTTTTAAGAATCAAACAGAGGGAAATCAAAAATCGGACTCTATTACGTCCTAATCCTAAGGTCAGTTTACAATTTAAAAGTCAGCCCGACACGATTATATAGTGACTTCATTGTGAAATCCTCACCCGCGTAAAAAGTAATGAATTGGGTAGAACTTTGAGTGGGATTCCTCTTAAATGATACTCATAACTTTTTGAGAATTTATTTCGATAAATATCTGATATTTCTCTTTCGAATGAAGATAATCGTGGGTCATTATGTATTTTTATTCGCGAAATATTCAAAAAGCATCGCAATACATCTTATTTCGACACTAAAAATAGATAGTTTGTTTTTATTATAAATAGAAAAGCCTTGTAGTAATAATATTTTTATCAATAGCAAAAAAAAAATAAAAAAAACCTTGTGTAATCATGGGACTAGTGTACGGATGACTACATCCATATGCTCTATTATATCATTCATGTGTATTATGTGGTGTTGACAACAATCATTTTTTTCTTCACATTCATTCATTTGTATGAATAACTTGCTTATTCAAAATCACACATAAAATATACATACATATTACCTTATTCATTTAGATAAGTACAATAATATTATATTTTTATCATATTATCCTCTGAAAAAAACATAAGCTATGAGCGAAAATAGTTATTTACATCGTCCATCATCTATTGGTATTCTTGCTTGTGAACTTTATATTCCATCACTTTATGTTGAACAATCATCATTAGAAACATATGATAATGTTTCAAAAGGAAAATATAGAATTGGTTTAGGACAAAATCGTATGTCAATATGTTCTGATCATGAAGATATATGTTCATTATGTTTAACTGTTTTATCACGTTTATTTGAACAAACTGGCATACATCCTCAACAAATAGGCCGTTTAGATGTTGGAACAGAAACAATAATTGATAAATCTAAATCAATAAAAACGGTTCTTATGCAATTATTTATTGATCATGGTAATACAGATATTGAAGGTGCTGATAACATAAATGCATGTTATGGTGGAACAGCAGCACTATTTAATGCTATTCATTGGATTGAATCAAGTTTTTGGGATGGACGATACGTAAATAAATTATGTTTTTTTTTTATATGAATTTGTTTTTTTTTATATATTAGGCAATTGTTGTCATGGGTGATATAGCTATTTATGCTAAAGGAAATGCTCGACCAACAGGTGGTGCTGGTGCTTGTGCACTCCTTATCGGTCCTAATGCTCCACTTGTTTTTGAACCTGGTATAAATATAAAATAAAAAATTTTAATAATTCTTTTTATTTCAAATTAAGGTTGTCGTTCATCACATATGACACATGTATATGATTTTTATAAACCAAATTTAAATTCATCATATCCTGTTGTTGATGGTCAATTAAGTGTTCAATGTTATACATCAGCTCTTGATACATGTTATACAAAATATTGTGAAAAAGCTCAAATGAATAAAGATTCTTTATCATCTAAAAGTGAGATAAATTTATCAACATTTATTGCCATTCTTTTTCATACACCTTATGTAAAACTTATACAAAAATCTTTCGCGAGATTATATTTAAATGATATTGTTCGTAATTGTTCATATATACCAAATGATTTATTAGAAAAATATAAGTAATGATTAAAATATAATTAATTTACAACAAAAAAAAAATTTTTTTATTTTTATTTCATATAGAAATATTGATATTAATTCATCGGCGAATGATAAAGATCTTGAACGTGATATTATTGAACAAAGTCGTGAATTATATGAACAAAAAACAATACCAGGACTTCATTTTTCACAAAATATCGGTAATATGTATACACCATCACTTTACTACAGTTTATTCTCATTTCTTAGCAGGTTAAATTTAATTAGAGAAAAAAAAACAAAGAAATATTTTTTAATTTGAATATTTTTAGTCAATCAAATGAAGAAAAATTATATGGTCGACGTATTCTTTTATTTTCATATGGTTCAGGTTTAACATCATCAATGTTTAGTATTATTTGTCGTAAAGTACATGAATCTCGTTTTACACTTGGTACAATACAAAAAAGTATTAAACAAGCACGTCATTTACTTGATCATGAAAGAATTGAATTAACACCAGATTTAATGGATAAAATATTATCAGAACGAGAAGAAAATGACCATAAAGGTAGGAATAAATTATTTTTAAATGAAGGAAAAAAAAATATTTCAATGTTTTCAGTACCTTTTACACCATCACAACCAACGAAAATATTGAAATCAGGAAATATATATTTAAAATCTATTGATAAAAATCATAGACGACTTTATGAAAAATTTGTTAGCAGTGATACTTCTACAGATAATAGTGAAAATAATAATCAATATATTGAACAACTTTATGTAAAAAAGAAATATTATTAATATTTTTAATTTTTAATTAATTGATTTTTAATTTATAGAATGAATATTTTCAAACTGGACAGACCAATGGTAATGATTGATATAATAATTGAATTCTTTTTCCTTAATATTAAACTTTTGTTTTCAAACACATTTTTTAAATATCAATTTTCGCATATATCTGTTCGTTTTTTCTTTTCATTTTTATTATTTTATCATAATAAATATCTAGCTAATCATATTCCAATCTATTTACTTTATTTTGCTTTCGAATGATGACATACATATCTTCTTAGAAATAATTAAATATCTCTATTCTAGATCCGTTTAATTTTTGTTTTTTTTATTGATAATTATACTATTCAGAGAATTATTTTTCATTACTTAAAGAGAAGCATATCATATTGATTAAGATATGCTAAAATCAGAACTGACTTTTTTCTGATTAAATATTTTTGAAAATTATATATTCATTAACTTTTGAATTTAAAAAACAATTGAAGTAGGGAAACATACTGTCTTATCTGTTTTCTATTACAAAAACACTACAAAAGTTTATCTTCGAAATAAAATTATAATGTTCATGTTTTACTATTAGATTGGCAACAAATAAAAAAATAAAAGCGTTGATAATTCGAATAAATGAATTATATCAGTAACTACCATACCATCATAAACAAAGATTTCTTCTTTTTGTTTCTTTAAATGAGAGTATTTTTTCAAAAAGTACTAAAAAAAATTAAATGCAATTGAAATTTGATTTCTTGTAAGTAAAATGTCAAAATGTTAAATATAAGGTTAAAACATGTCATATAACTATTTGAAATCATACCGCTACTCTCCCAGAAAACTATCCTTTCTCATCTAGTGAATGACATGTCGTAATGGTACAAGATAATTCAAAAAACCGTAGCATAATGATTTCAACTATTCCTACACAGCTTTACAAACAGCATTCTAAAGAATAAAAGAAAGGCGGCTTGTTTGAAAAAGTTCTTCATCGTCTAAAATTCATTGGAAACAACATCCTCGGTTTGTGCGTGAAATGACATTTATTCAAGTCTAAAACAAAAATTTTACAAAAAGATGCTATAAAATTTCAACAAATCGAGCAAGATACTGCAAGTTTCAATTTGTAATAACATTTGGAAAAAGAAATCAAATTTTATAATGCTTTTGGGTTTACCTCTATACATTTTACTATTTTTTTGATAATCATTGGCAATAAAGTGACATTCTATTAGATACTAAAGTGTGGATGAATTGTAAACTGCAATGAAATAGTCCAATAGAGAATACTTTGTAAACTAAATTATTATGTTGAATTTACGTATACACACTTTTTTTTTTAATTTTCTGTAAAATAAAATCGAAATTATTTTCGACAAAATCTTACATCAAATCGTAGATTTATTGTGAGTAACTGCTTTTTCCATCCCTATTATCATCATTTGGAGTTATGTCTTCTCGTATGTACATCAGTATCATTTTGATCTGCGTCTATATATTCCAGTAAAAAATAGTTCATTCTTATTAATTTAGTTACAAAATCTTTATCTTGAAAATATCCAAACTATAACTCAATACAATTTATTTTTTTTCCGTTTGAATATTGATTGATTTACGTCAATGATCTCTTATAACTCATAAATACAACGAAAAAACCAAAGAGAATTATGGATAGAAGCATGTCTTTAAGTCCATTGGATAATCATATTCATAATCAGGTACGTTGCCTGTTATCCAATTGACAAATCTTGTGATGGATGTCGATAACAGTTTTCCTGTATCCGGATCATATGTTCTTGAGACAATTTTGATTGGTTTTTGTTCTGCTTTTTTAACATACAATCGATTTACATATCGATAATGATAATATGTTTCATTATATTCTGTTTTCCAAGTAAGACAAGTACCATCACAATCAGGATCAAATATTAGTTCATCATATTTTTTTTGTTCACCACCATATGATTGAACAAGATTTGGCCAATAATTCATTTCATTATATGGACCACCTCTATTAGCAATACATTGTCGTGGTTGTGACATAAAGTCAAATAAATAAGTACGACCATCAGCACGTACATATATATCTTGATTGCCACCAAACACTTCATCACCATCATTCGAATACCATAAACGAGACATTTTACCTGCTTGTTTATCAATAGCATAACGTTCTTGTGGTACACCATCAAGTGTCCAAGTAAATCGATATTGATCAGGATTTGGAATTTGACTCATTGTTAAGCTAATTAACAATAAACTCAATAATAATACTGCAACTGTCATTATTGCTTGCATTATATGCAAATAGCCTGCAAATTTTGATAAGATTTATAAGAAACAGAAGCTTTTTAAACCATTATCTGTCGAATATTTCATTATCATTCTATGTGATCTTCGACAGCTGATGCTTACAAGATTTGTTTTTCTTAATGAAAATATTATGAGAAGAAACTAACCTACTTCTAAATAATAAAATCAATAATTATGATAATTGCCGTTTTATCATTAAATGATTTTACGTAGATCGATGAGTTAATCGAGCAATTTCTTTAAAATAATACTCTTCTATTTATTAACTTTATTGTTTCCACTAACAAAACTACATATATCGACTAAAATTAACTAATTTCAAAATATTATTGAAAAATAACAATGATTTCGAAAAAAATGATCTTATTTACGGGATATAGTAACGATATTTTAGAAGTGTCACATTGGCAACATTTTATTTCATCTTCATTTATATATTTTAAAATTTTTAATTTCCCTACTAGGTTTTTAGTATATTCAATACTAATATTTATTGTAATACGTGGATAAATAATTCAAACTTATTAAAAAAAATAACTGAAACATTTAAATTTATCTTTATAATCGATGAAAAATGTTTTCCATCGTTATTTTTCAAATATTACATTAAGAAAATTATTCTATTGTATATTAGAGGTGCAAAAATTTAAAAACTTTTAAAATAATGTATCAATTTAACTAACTTGAAATTTTTAGATATTGAGTGAAACTGCAGATTAGAACAACTATCAATTATATTAAAGGTTCTAAAACAAACACTAAATATATAATTTCGATAATCAGTGTATGGTGAGGAAGAACAGAATTCACTGCATTATCTGATCTATGAATCATACATAACAAATAGGAGTGTCATGAGTAAGGATCAAAAAGGATTATCCTCTAAATCTTCGAAAATTTTAATGTGTTTTGCTCTATGAATTATACAATTTTTTTTCGAAAATTATGGGAAATTCATCGACTTCTGCCGCTTCGGCATATTCTTGATAAAAGATTAAATTTAGAGAACAAAAAAATACAGCAGAAAGGAGGATAGTATTTTTTTTACTGCATAGTGGATTAAAAGTCGCTATATTGAAGGAAAAACTGAATATCTGCGTCATGTTTTGACCAAATGAATTGACTTTTTATCAGTTATAAAGAAGTATCCATAGTTCATATCAGAGATGTCCACAGGACAGGACAATGACTGTATTTTAGCCCTACTCTGCCAAACAACAGGGTGGCACAGGATTTTACCTGTAGGACAGGGTACAGGAAAACTTTATGACCCTGGAAATTCTACATGTCAGCTCGTGTTTTAATGAAAGTACTCTGATTCGCTTTGAAAGTGAGAAGAAAGATTGAAATAACACAAATGTTGCTAGTGAACGTTATTTATAATTCTTGTATTTTTATTGTAAATGTATCTTTCAATGAAACAATTACAAACAAGGTATAAAGTTCGGGTAATAATAAAAGACCGAAATGAAACCGAAAAATTTGATTGATTATTATTGGTTTGAATTATCGATCACCAATCAGATTTTTCGGTTTCATTTTCGGCTTTTTATTATTGTCAGTTAAGTTTTTTGTTAGTTTTTTTCTTCGTTGTGATTCATTCTTATTTATTACTAGTCATGGTTCCTTTTTTTTATCTTTACTAATTTTATAAATAGTTAAAAAAATTATCAGTCAAACTTACATCGAAACGTTGTTCTATTATATTCTCAATTCTTCTTTTAAGAACTATTACTTCGCTTCTGTTCTGAAACTAGAAAATAAAGATTAAAAGATTTCTAGTTCATATACTAGAGTAATATATATTTTGTTTAGATCCTAGTCGTGAAACAACATCAATGTGTATTCGCCCTGCAGGGTGTCTTAAAGTGCCCTTTGGACGTCTCTGGTTCATATTAAAAATAAACTATTGACACAAACTGTGTTGAAGGATTAATATTGACCTTGATGACAAAATTACAGCTTTTCATAAGGTCTGAAAAAACAATATATCTTGTAGCTAAGACAAATGATATTCCTGTCATGTTAAAGAATGCATTCTAATATTTCAATGAAAAATGACGAGAATTTGTGGAGAAAACTGTCAATGTGTCTTCCATGTTCTTGTATGGCTGAAATAAAACTTTATTGTAATAATTAGCTCATTATCATTTTTAGATTACTTTAAACTATTTTAGCTCAAAAACATTCTTGTCTACAATCTATCTTAATGGCTAACTAAACATTCGTCAGAAATTTAAATTAAACCAGAAATGATGTCGAAACAATCTTTACAACAAGTATTGATTTCAGCTTTACAAGAGTACATCAGACATATTTGTAGTTTTCTCCGGCAAAACTCATCGTGTATAGCTGAAACTTCTAAAATATACTGACCAACAGAACATGTAACTATCGTATAAGTATGAAACTAAATCGTTAATGAGTGTTTCATTTATTTTGACTATGGGATATACTGTTAATTAACAAGAGAACTAGTATGAACAATATGGGGATACATTAGACGAGCATATTCATATATGTAGAATTCAAAGAATCCTTTCGAGTAGTCATCTATTGAATTGTTCAACCAAATATTCAAGATGAAGGTGAGTATGAGGACGAGCGAGAATGGGAGTGAGCATAAGGTTAGAAAATTATGGGTTGTGCATAGATGAGAGTGCAGGGAAAGTGTCATGATCATATATGCGAGTGACGGTAAGGGAAAGTGATGTCGACAGCAAAAATCATGAGCAGATACCTGAGAATGAGGAATGAGGGCACGAATTCATGAATACACATAGCAATGTGAAAGATGTGAGGGTAGGAAAATATGATGGAAAAACTTCGTGACCAGATACTGCATCGTGAGAGTGACGGTGAAAGGTCGTGAGCATGCCAGAAGACGTAAGGGTGAAGTTAAAATTGAGCTAGGACATAGCACAGAGTGGCGTGCAGAGTAGAAAAGTGGAATGGTTGAATGCTGGAACATTAGAATATTCAAATAATGAATAGTTGAACATTCGAATAGTGGATAATTCCAAAGTGAAATTTTCGAGTCGAATAGAGTCTTGAATTTTTACACTACTGGTTATTAAGGCAAGCAAAAATATAATGTCATTCGACTAACATTAGAATGTGAAAAAGGGAAAAAGTGATATTTTATCTTGAATGATATATCTAATTTTCCTGTATTTATATCATATATATTAATATCAAAATTTGTCAGAACAATTGACTACTTTCATATATTATTTTAAATGTTATCCAAAAAATGATTAATTTTACAAGGAGTTCACCTTTCACAATAATGAAGAAAAAAGACGTTCCAACTCTACCTTTTTCATTGATAAAAATTGAAGGTCACTAACTATTGCCGTTTTGAGATTTCATTCATTCTTCTTTAATTTTAGCGTGATTATTAATTAGTAAAGGCACACATTACTTACTGAAAATATAATAATGATAATATGATTTTTGTAGTTTTAATTTTCTGTTGGATAATCATAAAAAAATGAAAAAAGTATTGAAATATGTTTTTTCTAAAACAAAATATGGCATTAAGGCACTTTTAATGGTTTTAGTTAGAATGTATAAAAATAAAGTATGAATATATTCGTAGAACGGGAATATCATCTATACGTACATTTATATGCTTTAAAACACTATAAACGCTTCGGAAACATTTTAAAATGCATTCTTAATCATTTGTTGTATGTTCGGATTGAAGAGAATTCTTTGCTTTTTTAGCTTGAGAATAGATATGAGCGAATGATTCATTAATTCTATTACAAAAGACAGTGTAACGTAGATGATTACGATATTAAATAGTATCGTATTGACGAGCTATTTTTATAGATACTCTTATCATTGAACTATCTAACAACATTTGATAGAGCAGAAACATGTGTTATGAAAAGTAGTGTGGTTAAGTTTTGTATTGATTTTCGTAATCGTTACAAACAAAGGTACTAGAGATCTGAGCCGTTTGATGACTCTCTTTAACCGAAGATATAATTACGAAACGGACATGCTCTTACTCACAAGCAAATGATGTGAATTCTAATGATTGTTGATCAGGATTCTATAAAGACGGCATATTTTATTATTTATTTTTATTTGTCGTCGTTCGTTTTGAGGAACAAAATTCATTGATATAAGGGTGAATCAGTCATCATAATTATTGCACTGACTAGAAAAAAATTTCACGATTGAAGAGGTCATATTGACAGATGTTTCAAGTAGATATCTTTTTTATGATTGGAAATTAAACTCATGATTATATTTGAATAGAAAAAGTCAGTAGATAGAGAAGATTATTATATATATCCATAAAAGTATATTACAATTACACACACAAGAATACAAAGGACAGATAAAATGAAAAAATGATTTTTCTAGGGTAGAACATGAACTAAAAATTCGTCACAATACCATCGTAAAAAAAAATACAAAGGAATGTATTGACATATAAAAAAAAGGCTTAATGTAAGATGAAGAAAACAATAGAAAATATACGCAAACATTCGTGAAAAAAGCTACAAAACAGAACAACAAATGAATGTATTGGCTCTGCTCATTTTACTCCCTAGATATAATAACTAAGTCAATGGAATCCCACATTTTGAGAGCATATGTCTGTGTTTCATAATCCGGCCAAGGTAAAATTTTGATATTAAAAATATTTTATTATAAAAGAGAACTCATCTATGCATAGGATTTTCCAAATTTTTTTCTATATTCTTCAACAAGTTCAGTCCCTCTTGTATCTCCACCGACATTTTTCAGAATGACTTCTGTTACTAAATCTGTCAGCCTGTCTGCACCTAAAGGAGAGTTTATGTCTAATCGTTCGCATCTTCCTCCTGTATTCTTAGCAATCTTTTTAAAAATGTCTTCTGCACGGTTGTCGACAAAAAAGGCATGTACTGGAATATGCTTTGCTTTTAGCTTTTCTAATTCATCTTCATAATAAGTTGCTTTTGCAAATTTAGTTTGCTCCCAGTATGTCTCTCCAAAAGAATTTCTCTTATGTTTTATATCGGCTTTTGTATTTGGAGGAGCATCACCAATCAAAATAACTTGTGTAATGTTTTCTCTCTGGTTTTCACTGTTAGCGTACCATAAACCAATTTCAATAGCCTCATTGCCCCATCCTCCCTCAACTCCAATTGTATTCATGAATGCACGTAAATTATCTGGTCTTGTTTCCCAAGGAGAGTTTTGAAGAATTTTATCTTCTCTACAATTATAGTTTCTGTATACAACAAATTGTATTTGAAATGAATCTTCACTGATATTATTCCCTTTTAGAATGTCAGTAGTACGCTTGAACATATCTTCCACTGTGTTTTTACAATTATGTAAGAGATAGGACATTGAACCTGTCGCATCCATTAAGCAAATTGTTCGTGATTGACTAGCGGCAGTATTCGCTCCTTTATTTTCCTCTACTAAAAATGCTCTGACGTAATTAATATTTGCAGAATTGAAATGTGCTAGAAATTGTTCAGTAGCCTCATGTCTTTGTTTTGCCTGTTGAATATATTTTGTATTAGTTTCATACTGTGCTTTAAATAAAGTAGTACGTTTATCATGAAGAAGATCGTATATAGTACCATAAGTTTTTGTCAAATTAAATGCATCAGCAAGACGAACTAGAATTCCTTTACCTTTCTTAACATTTTCAATATCTTCTTTCTGAATGAGAAATTTTTCCAAATCACGATCAAGTAATACCATACTATAAGATCCATAATCACCTTGTCTCGCAGTTCTACCTTTAATTTGTACTTCTTCGGAATATTCTTCCGAAAGGAATGTCTGAATAACATGTGCACCACCATTTACAGCAACACTCTGATCATAACATATGAAATCTGTTCCTCTACCGAAAGTTCTTGTGAATAAAGTTATTTGACCAGGTGTAGTAGCACGTTTAATTGCTATTTCCTTTTCTTCTAAAGATGCTTCTTCTGTTAAAAGAGCAACCGATCCTCTTATTGTTTCTAATGCTTTTGATTCATAAAATTCTTTCAATTTTTGTTTTGATTCAAAAAAAACTAATATAGCTCGTTTTCCTGATGATTTTCCTACTAACCTATCATCAATTTCTTTTCTAATGACATTAAAATAATCATCAATATTTTCAATCATGATATCATCTTTTTCTCTAAATACGAGATTATTTGCACCAAATACTGAAGGAGTATATGTATTTTTTGCAATTTCATATGTGTGTTGTATAGTGTATTTTTCAGGATCACTAAGAGTTTCTAACGTTCCTGTAACACCCATTATGTAGTCAAACTGGAGTGGTATTTCAGCATACGAAAAACTACCACATTTAATATTTATACTTATTCTTTCTTCTAAACTTTTAGCAGTTATTTTACCCTTTTCATGTTCACAATAATAGGCAAATAAAGTTTTATAATCATAAATAATATTGTATATGATATCATCTTGTTCTTTATATCCAATTTTATCGTTCTTAACAACATAATCATGAGACTCAAAACTATATACATCATAAATAATATCTTTAACAGCCTCTAGAATCAAAGGTTCCCAAGTTGGAAATCTGTTACAACAAGTTTTATATTCATCTGTAGCTTTAACTTGTTTAAGAGTTAAATTTGATTTTCTATGTTGCCATATAAAATCGATTAGAGATGTAATTGTGGGATCCCGCAAACTAGCTGACGGTCGATAAAAATTTCCATAAAAATCTTGATTAAAGAAAATATCAACTTCATCAATCAATAATATTTTAGCTCGTTCAATACGTTGACTACTTTTTGCAGCATTATTAGAACCTCTTGAAATAAGTTCTTCTATTAGTTGACGAATATCACCATTTCGATTAATCATATATTCACAAAGCTCAGTAAAGGTACCATAAAGAATATATTGAATTATACCTAATGAATCGAATACTGATAAAAATCCTTTGTAATCTCTTTGACTTAAATATTGACTATAACACGCACAGTATACATCAAAACCGAGCAGTGCGAGTATTGAAGCTGTGGCTCCTAATGTAACAGATTTTCCCTCTCCAGTTCCTATTTGTACTAAATTATTTTTTAATTCTTCTTTTTCATCACCTATACCTAGCATACGTAATATTGAAACTACCTGAGCTGCATGAGGTTTAAGAAGATAACTGTCTTTATTGTCAACACCTTCAGCTTCAAAAAAACTATCTGCGTTTTTTAATGTCCACAAAGCAAATATATGTGCTAGTAGCTTTGGAATTCTATCTCTTACATCTGAGTCCCAATCGATTTTGTCTGATGTTTGTTTTATATCTCCAGCAATTAGTTTTGTATCCGAAATTAACCTTCCCAAATCGATATCAATTTTAAGATTCTGTTTGACTAGACCATCATAAACTTTTTGAAACTCATCATATCGCTTTTTCAATTGAGTTTTGTCAATAAAATCACCCTTTAAATTGTGTAATACGTAATTGATATCGTGCTTTTGAGTTTTATCATTGAACAAAGACAATGCGTATCCTTGAAATGCTCTATGCTCAGCAATGATACTTTGGCCTATACCACTTAAATCTTGAATTAAAATAATGCCTAGTTTTGAAAAAACCGTAGAACCTTTTGTTCTATTTTTATAATGATTTAATGTTTCATCTATTCTTTGATTTATTTTAACTTTAAACAATGGAATATTATTTGAAACACACTTCATGTTAATAAAACTTGTGGAAATATTTGAAAGTGATGATTCATTTTCAACTATTTGTTCCCACATTCGAATTTTATCAAAAATTATTTTTTCAATTTTATTAATTTTTTCATCTATTCCACAATTTATTCCATCCATTTCTTGTCGAATTGATAATAAATTACTATAGTATAAGTTGAAATAATCGTAATCTTGACTTACTAATCTAGATTCTTTAGAAAATTGTGTCAAAAATTTCTCAGTAATAGTAACGATATCTGTTATTTTTGTTTCTATTGATTTCAAACATGCTTTATGGAATGCATTTACATTAATACCTAAATCGTGTCCACTGAGAATCTTAGCTTTATCTATAATGAGAAGTTTTTCATTAAGTTTTCTATAAAATTGATCTCGTTGTTGGGAAAATTCTTTTATCTCGCTATTGATAAGTTGTTGATGAATGAATTCATCTTTTAATTCTTGAATTACTTGAGATACACATTTTAACATATGCGGATAAATTGTTAGTTCTCTAATAGCCTTCACCATACTCTGCACTGAAGTATCATTAAAACTATCCACTTGAAGATTATTTCTCATTTTTATAATCAATGAATTCCACTTATACATCAAATCTAGAGCATCTTTAAGAGAGGCAATATCGATTTTGTCTAATCCATCTTCGTACATCTTCTGAAGATGTGTAAAAAAATCTGAAGTTTTTATATTCAATTCAATAATTTTTTCATTGAAATCTTCTGGAAGCATATCAGTTAACATGAACTGATTTTTTGATTCATTGTTGAATTTAATAAATTCAATTAAACAAAGAAAACTTTTCTCCGTATCATTAATTTCAGCTGCATTATTTTGTAAAAATTGATGCATAAAATAACGGTATGAAACTTGAAATTTATTTTTTATTTGTATTCGCACTCTTAAATAGATTTGTCTAATATCGGTGACAACAGTATCTAATTCATTTTTATATTTATATATATTTGGTACTAGAGCTAACGCTCCATGAATATCATCTTGTTCAAAATGTTGATCTATTTTATCGGCTATATTTTTAACTTGAGTTAAAACAAGTTCTCGACCTTTAGTTTTGTATGATGACATACTTTGAGAAATTTTATTTTGTTCAAGTATATTTCTAATCGTTTCTGGATCTTCAGTGCTAATTGCATCTTGTAATTCATTAATATTATCTTGAACCATTAAATTAATATCATCTTTACAATTTTTTAATTCAACTTCGAGAGCATTTTTCATAGCTTCTGGTAAATACTTAACGGCAGATTCAAATTTTCTTATATGGCTATTATTTGGATTAGAAGGTTTTAATGATTTTGCTAATTCTAGCTCTAATCTAAATTTAGTAACAATATTTTCCTTAATTTTATCTAAAGCTAAACTATATACGGGATTTGCACTTTTAGCTGCTCCAAATTTATCAAAAATATCCGTTGGTGGATTGGCGATATATTTATCTATATCTATATTTGAATATTTTTCAACTATATTATCTAATACAACTTTATTTTGATTCTCTTTTATTTGTTCGATCTGATCAAAAACCTCTTTTGTACAATAGTTATCTAATAAACCACGGACTAATGTAATTGAATCTATTTTTTGTTCAGCTTCATAGAAATTGTTAATATCAATGAGTACATTAACTCTTTCTAAGAAATGTTTTAATCGTTTTTCAATGGTTAATTTAACATCTTCTACACATTTATCTAGTACATCTGGTGTATTAAGATATTGTGATACAAATTGCTTTGCCTGTTTAATTCGTTTCAAATTTTCTACTATTGTTTTTATTCTTTCTATTTCAAGGTTATTTCCAATCATTATCGCTTGAGTTTTGGTCTCTTCTATGAAGTCATCTAAACCTCGAGTAAGAGCCTGCTTAGCTTGTTTAAAAAAATATTCTTCTACATCACCTGACACCTTTAATACAGCCATTTCACGAGCAACTTGTACATAATCATGTTTTTGAATAGCATCTACTACTTTTTCAGAAGCATCATACGTTTTTGAAAGTAATTCATTTTGATATGTTGAATAGATATCCGTATATTTTTTGTCGTTTAAAAAACTATCTAACATACGTAACGCATTTATAATCAATAGTTTGTTCTTTAGAGGCATTGTTTGTTGTGTGACACTGAGCGTTTTCATTTCTTCTGCTAATTCAGTTTGGTAATTCGATAATTGTTTTTGCCATTGTTCAAGAATTGTTTTATTTGATATACAAGAAAATATATGAGGATATTTCATTTTGATTTCAGAAACTTCTTGAAGATGTGCTGATAGTATACGTGCATTTTCAAACATCTCTTCTTTATCTTTATTTTGAAATTGTTTGATATTATCAAAACAACTTTTCATCTCTTCTTGAATAAAATTACAATAGTACCTGACACATTCTTCTAAACTATAAAATACAGATATAGAATTATTTTGGAATGAAGCACGGATTTTTTTACAACTATCTAAATAGTGAAATGCTTTTTCAGCTTTATTGAAGTCTAAGTTTTTATGCTCTTGTTCCATTAATTTTTCTACGTTAAATGTATCTCTAATAATAGTACAGACATTATTTATCATATCTTCAAACCAAGAATTAACTTCATTTATATGTTGACCGATATCGGAAAGAAATTTCTCAAGTTGTTTCATCTCATTGATTTCTGTTACTATTTTATATACTGAGTCGATTTTGTTATAATTATCAAGATCTAAAGTTACTTCCATGACAGATGTTTTTGTCTCTTTAATATGTTCCATAAGTTGTTCTTCAACATCACGTATAACATCTGAGTATTCTTCGGCTCGATACTTTTCTATCCATTTAGCACTCTTTAGACTTAATAAACATTTTGTAAGTTTATCATAATTAACCTTTCCTTCTCGTTGAAATAAAATTCTCAATAATTGTTCAGCATCTCTTTTCGAATTACCTAAATATACAACTATTTTTTCCAATATACTATCGTAAGCCTGAGTTGTTTTAAGTTCGATAACAGAAATTTTTCTAAGTGAATCTAATTTGATTAAAAGTTGTTCCAAAGTACAAAATGCATTTTCATTCTTAAGCTCTGTATTTATTTTCTTAACAATTGCTTCAAATAAATTTAAAATTTTTGATAAAAGATTTTCATAAATCTTTTCGATTACTTCTCTTGAGATATATAGTTGAAGAGTAAATGTGTTCTTAACAGTTTCTAACATAGATACGCAACTATTTAGGCTATCTATATCAGTTTTATTCAATTGTTCTTGATCAAACATACTATTTAACTTTTCTACAGAATCATTTATATAATTGAAAAAATATTCTTTCATTTGATTGTATTTTACGTGAATATCTTTGCAATCTAAGTGATCTTGTAAAATAAGTAATGCTTCATGTACTTTTTTGATATCACTAGCACTGTCATCAAATTTGTTCGACAATACTGAGCTATTGAAAGAATTAACTACTGACTCAAGTTTTTTATCGAAAGTATGACAAATATTTACATATTTCTGAGGATCAATATCTGAAAACGAATCCGAAACAAATTTTATTTTGTCTAAATTTATTTTTACTATTGGATCATTGATTTCTTTGTTTTGTAGTTCTACAATCATGGTATCTATTTGCTGATTTATATATTGTATGAATGCAGTACTATGAACGACTTCCTTTTTTAAATGAGTTTCTCGTAGTTCTTCTGCACACTTAGCATGATTGATGCATGTCTGATACTTGTAAATATCTTCACTGTTCAAAATTGTTTGATTCATTAGACAACGAGCCATATCTGAAGTACCTTCTTCGTATTCTTTCGTTAGATGTCTAATTATATCTCGAGTACAATCATAGTAAATTTGTTTGATATATTCTAGATCCATTACGTCATTTAAGCTTTTTAATTGATCAAGTTTGTACTTAATAAATAAATAGTCCGAACGCTTAGTTGCAACTATAATACTTAACTGATGTTTTCTTACTTGCTCTTGTAAAGTAGATTTTGATTTTTCGGTAATAGAAAATTTAAAAGCTTCATCTGGACGATTAATAGCTTTGGATTGTGTGAGTTCATCAAGAATCTCTCCAGGATCATCTTTGATTGGATCTAAAACTCGTGCTCCTCTTTTCGTTTTCTGTATTAAATGGGCAAGTAAATTCGTAAAACCAGTATCTGCTTTTTCTACAACATTCATTGTTTCTTGTATATTAACTAGTGATGCATGAATGGTATCTCTTTCGTCAAGAGGAAATTTTGTGAAGATGTACGAAAATACTTTTAGATGATCATTAATTTCTCGAAACAATCCGACCAATGTATGAGCTAAGTCTTTTACACCGCCAAGTCTATCACCCATGCTCTTATAACTAAGTAAGACAACCGGTTTAACACTATTACATGCTTTTATTGCTTTAACAATACCTATTCCATTCGCGATATCTACTTCTGGTCCAGTAGTATCTTCAAATCCTGGACTATCACATAATAAAATATTATCATTAGAAGATCCACCCACATCTTTAGGATGAACCGTGACAGGTATAATATATCGAGTTTCCGATCGAGCAAAAGGTGTAGTAGTTATCTTTTTCAGATCTACATTTTTTATTTCCACAGGTTTAATATGCTTCATTCCTTTTACTCTTATTTCCACTAATTTAGAGCCTCCAAGAAAATGCATGGTAGTTGATTTACCTGCTCCTGTTCCTCCAAGAAAGAGAATGATATCTTCTCCCTTAATCTTGAGCGCAGCATCGTCAACTTTCTTAACCAGTCTAAATAGTTCTTGTATATTTAATGGTCTGATTAACTTTAAAATTCTTTCCAGTGTAGTATAGACAAATTTCCAATTTTTATCTCCCATATATACTAACATTGTTCCTATTAGATTTCGAATCTCTAAATAATCCATTTCTTCAATCTCTAATCGTTCGTTCAAACATTCAAATTCTTGTTCTATTTCTGTCTCTATACTGTTTGGTACTACTATGTTATCCTGTGGCACTATTACTTCACTCATTAATTCCAGAGAAATTAGAAACATTAGATTAATAATAGATTTCTCTGCACATGGCGGCATACAAGAAAGATCATTATACAAGATTTTTACGCTTTCTTTCATTGTTGAAACGTCTTCGTACGCGCGACTACTTGCGTCAACATCTGAATGATCGTCACTGCTCTCGAGTTGTTGACTGTCATCATTTGTATTTGGATGAGAAGATTGTGATTCGACTAATATATCCACCGACAGTTCAAGACCTTCTTGTTTGGTGTCATCTTTTTCATCATTTTTAAGAGCCTGAATTTCTTGTTCCTTTTTTATTATTTGCTCATTCAACCCTTTCTCTTCATTGTTTTTATGTATAGTAAGATCACTCGCTAATGTTTCTTTTAGTTCTTCTGTGTTATCTCTAAATTGTAGACGTTCAAGATCTTTTATTTGATCAACTAATTTTTGAAGATTTTCCAATTTCGACAAAGCTTCTCGCCGCTCATTTGCAGTCTTACGTTTTCCTTTGTTTTCTAGGTCTTGAATTTCTTGTTTTCTTTTCATTATTTCTTCCTGCAGTTCATGTTCATCATTGATTTCATTTTCTAAAAGACCACTGGCTAATGTTTCTTTTAATTTTTCTGCACTATCTTGAAGCTGTGAATGTTCGAGATCTTTTATTTGATCAACTATTTTTTGAAGATCTTCCAGTTTCGATAAAACTTCTCGTCGCTCTTGTGCAGTCTTACACTTTCCTTTCCTTTCTAGTTCTTGAATTTCTTGTTTCTTTTTCATTATCTCTTCTTTCAGCTCATTTTCATCATTGATTTCGTATTCTAAAAAACCAATGACTAATGTTTCTTTTAACTTTTCTGTACTATCGTTAGGCTGTGAACTTTCGAGCTCTTTTATTTGATCGACTAATTTTTGAAGATCTTCGAATTTTGATAAAGCTTCTCGTCGCTCTTCTGCAGTCTTACGTTTTCCTTTGTTTTCTAGTTCTTGAATTTCTTGTTTCCTTTTGATTATCTCTTCTTGCAGCTCATTTTCATCATTGATTTCGCATTCTAAAAGACCACTGGCTAATGTTTTTTTTAATGCCTCTCTATTATCTCTATACTGTGGACGTTCGAGATCTTTTATTTGATCAACTAATTTTTGGAGATCTTCCAGTTTCGATAAAACTTTCTGTCGTTCTTCTGCAGTTTTACGTTTTCCTTTGTTTTCTAGCTCTTGAATTTCTAGTTTCTTTTGCATTATCTCTTTGTTCAGTTCATTCTCATCACTGATCTCGTTTTCATGCAAAGCATTGAGTAATTGTGCTTTTAGTAATTCTAAGGAACCTATTTGAGATGGGATGTCTACTACCAAATTATGTTGCTCTGTTGTAGCCACTGACCGATTTTTACACTTATGAGAATTTTTCTTGCTATCTTTAAATTTAGTAGCAGCATCAGAGCTTTCGTACTGTTCGATTTGTTGTTCTGTTGACAGTGATTTCATCGATAAATCCTTTGAATTTTCATATTCTACTTTTTCCTCAATAGTTGATTCATGTAGTGAATCGCAAATTTTAGCTTTATTACCTTCTAGTTGTGGCAGTTTTTGCATAGTTGGCGCATTTTTCTCCCTGTCAAATGGGTTGTCTTCAACCAAACAAGTACGGTTTTGTTGATTATCGGAAATTTGGCTGTTTAAATTATCGATGTTTTCATATGCTGCTTCGACAAGTTGAGATTCTTCGGTTCTTTTCAGTAAGTTTTGTATGGTCAATTGCGCACTATGTTTGGATTCGTGATGCTTTTGTAATGTGTTAGAAATTAAAATTACACCTGGATGAATTTTGTTAAACTGTTTTTGTATCTTGTCAGGAACAAATTTAGAGTTTGTCACTGGATCAATAAATTCCGCTCGTTCGACCTCTCCATTTTGTTTGAATTCAATTAATATTCCAATCCAATGAGAATTTTCGAAATTATAAGGAATGAGTATAATACGCTTTCCAATGTTATCTTGGTGTGTTTGTTGTAAACGTTGTTCCCATTGCCCATCCACACTAGCATCAACATCTTCTAACACCTGAATTGGTTTTGGAAAACCTTGAGGAAACTTTTCATGTCGTAGTTTTTCTAATCCTGTCTGCAGACTAATCTTGATGTTCATCTGTTGATGGGCTGAATCATCAAACTGTGTCTCAACATTCATTGTGTTGAAATGCGTTTTACTCTTAATTAGTCAATTAAGTATAATATATCTTTGACAATACAAAACTTTCAAAAGAATTATCTAAAACAGATTATTTTCTTTATTATGTAAAATTAGAAGCTGAGATTTTGCCCCCAGATAGGTCTATTGGTACATAGAATGTGCTGAAAGTTTCAACTGAAAAGCATGTTTCCTTCTCGAAATATCAAAGTTTCAAAAAACAGAAAATTCTAGCATCACGAATGGGATATAGCTGATTCTTGGATCTTTAATATCTCGAGAAAGAAACATGCTTTTGAGACGAAACTTTTAGCACATTCTACCTACCAATAGACCTGTCTATGAACAACATCTCAATTCGAAATGTTGACATTCAGGTTTTTGGTATATATCATACCATAGGCCAAAATTTCAGTAAAATGCTTATAACTCTGAACATAAGGCCTACAGGAATTCAACGTTTTGTACTTTTTCATACCTTACTGGAGGCTACCTAATGCACAGAGTCCGCACTCAAGAACGATTGATCACTTGAAAACGTTCCTTCGTTAGCCAAATCAGCACTACTACAAACGGTAGTTTTGAGGAGCTTATCACACGTTTTATAAGTCCTGCATTATGACCTGATTTTATTGTTCGTAAACGGCTGTAAAAAGCGAGATACACAAATAGTCCGCTTTTTAATGATCGTTTTTGCTGTTACGATCTCATAAAATACGATTTGAATATGGCGGCTTTGCAATGTAGTTTTTACAGGCATTGATCAGAAGAAATTGCAATCTCATTTATAGTATCGAAACCCCAAGAGCTTTTAACTGTCTACATTTCAAAATTTTTAGAAGTAGCTTTCGTTTGGTCTTACAGTTCCTCAGAGATTTAAAGGTTCCAATAATGATGAAGAAGAGTTCCAAGACATCTTTATCATCAGATATTATAGTTTATAAAAATGTTTTTGTTGAAACAATGATGAAAATTCTCAAGAATCCTTAAACCAGTTTCCAAACGAGAGTTTCTAGTAGGTCTTACAAGTCAACTCGTCTGGAGAAGTCTTTTAATATGGAACGGAATTCTACTACGGTATGGTTTATAAGATGATAGCATAGTTTATCGTTGGCATGTGAAATTTTGAATGTGTAAAGGATTGATAGAATATGTTTTTCGAATATAATAAATGACTACCGTTATAGCTAACCACTCCTTTCACAGCTGCTACTACTGAGCACTTTTTCAGCCTGTTAAATCCACCGTAAACATACCTGTGTACAATGAATTATTGACGTTTAGATCATGCTATTGATCCTCTTATGCATCAAGAGAATTATATTCACTTGATCTCAACAGTATTCACTCTAACTTTGTTTTCTTTGCAACATATCTTTACTTAATTATTAGTTCTTGATTCCGTTCGACTCAATAAACACTGTACAATTACTACACTTCAATAGAAATACATGCAATGCGAAAATCTAGAGTGGTTATTATTATAAATAAAGCAAAATCGCTCTTCAACTCGCTTTCGAGGCCGTTCATACTAAAAAGTTGAGCCTACCCTAGGCTGAAATTGCTCTGCTACCTATTTATGAGAATATGTGAGCCGTTAGAGTGATAGAATTTTACCTATTATTATCTGTATATGCCTTTGCATACTTTTGTCTCAAATGAATGGATGTCGAAAGCAACAATATGAAATTCTGTTAAACATCCGTACTCAATTAAAAGGAAAATAGAAGAATGAGAGAACAATTCTATATGAGTTGTACAAAATTTCCATTGGTAAGGGTATCATGAGATGTTTGCATTAAATGACTTTCGTCGCTTCTTTAAAACAATATTCTCTTAAGAGACGGTCCAGGAGAATTCTGAAAGTTGACCAAGAGGGTCACATTCTCAAAAGTTTAACCCTATATTTTATAAATGCAAATGAAAGAACATTATCATAAATCTCTACACTCAAATTTTTAGGCTATGCAAGTTTGTCTCTGAAAATGTATGAAGCAAATATTGAACAGTTTCCCAGCAGATATCCAGAAAAAAATTTTTTCACGCTAAACTCGATAAGTCGATATTTAGTCATTTCGCCGGAATAACTTGTCAGAATCTTTTTGAGTAATATGTCATGTGATAGAGCCAATTTAGCTCTACAAAGTTATATATGCTTTTCTCCATCATATACATTATATAGGTATATCGGATGTAGAATCTTATTGATTCAGCCATATTTTGCTTTATAAGCTAGTGATGGCTTATAATTTTCAATGTGACTTAATTAACTTAAGTTATGGACTATTTTTACTTAGCATTTAGCATTAATATTCACAGATGGTCCACCAAAAGACTGAAGAATATAAGTAGATATTGGCTACAGAAAAATTTCCAATTTTAAAATTAAATCTCTCACTCGAAAGCCTATATTAAGTTATCATAGAAGTCTTAACATCTGGTGGTGCACATTTAATTGTCCTGTTAGTATTTTCGAATTTTCTACTTTATTATTCTCTTGATTGAAACATTCTTTTTTATCAAACGATAGCGCTTAAAGTTTGGGACAAAATTGTATGTTTTTTTTTTAAATAATGAAATCTTTTCCGTTTTCTTTTAATTGAACTATATTGTATAGTACCATTCAGTAAAAAATTTAAAACTATTTCCTTATCATTTATTTTGCGTAACGTTGTATTTTTCCTATCCATATTATTTGTATTGTTACATGGTCACAATTTATAGCCTCAGCTAGGTCATTTCATAATAGAAACCTGTCCCATTTCCTCACACAAAATTTTCAGCTCCTCATTTTTGCTGTCTGTTGTTAACATATACTCTTAAATTCGCTCTATCTACACTTTCAAAAGAAACGTAATCTTGGTAATTCCAAGAGAGTTTCAGCCAGTAATAAAATCGGAAACTGTTTATAGGATTCCAAATACAGTTCTTCGAGAATTCAGAAACTCGAAATACTTACTTATCTTAATTTATTGGATGCTGATGTCGCAAATGCATTTAACGTGCCTGAACTCAAAAAAAAAGCATTAGCATAGTGAATTAGTAACAGAAATTACATTTCGAATTGAACTATAGATACTTGCTGAAGCTATTCCATTTAAACAAGCCGAATTTCTTTAAGGTCTCATTCGTGTAATCCAGTCATTATTCGTGGACTACTATCTCTCAAATAGTCAATCAAATTTTTTATTGCTTATAATGCTAGTAAAACAATGCTTCAGTTTATGTGGATAATTTTACTTAATCTATAAGCCTACTCGGGTTAGAATCCATTGGTTCAAAGGATCTAGTCAAACTTTTAAATCCATAAAACCAGCATGTTATGATATGCTGTTTCCAAAACCTCTTATGGAGCCTATAACAAGTTCTAAAGATTGTTTTATAGACTTTCATAAAATGCTGCAGGCTACAGTATTCCAATCAGCTGATATCATCAATCATTTTTAGACATCATGTTATGTGTTACGATTCCCTCACTCTCATGATGTTGTATATGTTCTTTCGCTACCTCATGTAATCTCCCATTGCATCATATGTATTACTCTATTCTGTTGAGGTATGCATCGGAACTAGAGCCGCCGATTTCGGTCGGCATCAGGATTCGATCGATACCGAAAATTCCAGGTTCCATTAGCCGCATAATTATCATAACAATATATATGTATAGATTGTTCAGCGTGCCTGTGCTGGGTTAAAGGTCAAATAAGGCTATAAAGAGAAGATACCAAAGACTACTATATGGAGGTAATAATAGGATCTTAAAGGCTGCCATATGAAGATGCTCTTAGGTCTTCGAGAGCTATTATATGAAGACAGCCATAGGAGCTCAAGGCATGGGAGAAACAGTTGATTCTAGACAGCAGAATCACTTGGAAAGATTGAAGTCATCCGAAATCACTTAGAGTTATTTGTAGAAACACTCGGGTTCATTTTTTATTTTATTAGTTTTCCTACATATTAGTGGCCGAATTTAGGTATTGTAAGTAGAAAATATGGTGTTGTTCGTGCCGATCTGGAGGTTAGCAGGGAACCTTTTTCATATGATTCGAGCAAGCGTACGTTTTTTTCTGACAATAATTGAGAAAGATCTTGTCAGAACAATCTCCATTATTGTCAGACCAAAACATATGATTGTTCAGGCCATATGAGAGAGGATTCCTGCTCATACCCAGATCGGCGCGAGCAACATCATGCATAGGACTTGAGGACCCAAAATACCCCTATAATATAGCACTCGACGACCTAAAGGCTCCTCTATTATATAAGACATGAGGATTCAAAAGTATTCCAATAAAATAGGAGTTGACGGCCCAATGGTGTCCCATAATACAGGACCTGAGGACCCAAGGGTACTTCCGTAGTATAGGACTTGAGGATCCATAGTTATTCCCTTAATATAAGACTTAATGAACTAAGCTACTGAGACGTCCGCTCCTAAGGATGACCGAATTCGGAAAGTTTGGGCTCGGCACATGTCTTATCCAGCATCAACCAAATTCCCGAATCCTGAACCCGGAACTTTGGACCTGGTATCAGTTTCGATACATCTCCGATTCTGTTTTTGCTCTGTTCTCTCTTGGATCTCTCTCTATTTTTCAAAACCTAAATAAAGCTACTGTTTTCTACAATAACACATGTATATTAGATACAATTATTCTTGGCGAGTACCTAGTACACATGATAAGTATCTTCAAAACGATCAACTTCACAGTGTATTATTATATAGATTAGAGATGCAATGGTGACAAGCATTCACTGGTTTACTATTATCGTATCACAGGTTTAAACCGACAACCAGTAAGAATCGGTAAGTGCTCCATCAATAACCAGTACTAACTTACTATACATTGGATATAGATTGGTATGTACCACTATACACCGGTAGTGACTAATATATCGATATATACTGATTGATACTAATTATTGAGGAAATGATCATAGGTTGCTACCGACTATTGATACATATTGGTTACTAATCAGCTACGGTTATTGAATAACCGATTTCATCATCGCAGCATTAGAAGTAACAAAAATACTTGTGTTTCAAACGTACAGAAATATAAAGAAGCATAGAGTAGTAAGATACGCTTTTCCTACTTTGATTCTTATCTCCAAATAGGACAAAAAACAATTCCATTTCAAAAAAATAAAATTTTTGAAATTTTCTAATAACAGAACACATTTGTTTTTTTTTGGGAATAGGAGAACCAAGAAGTACGAAGAATTATACCTGTTTCACCTTGCCAGTACATTCTTAGTGTATACCAATTTTTAGTGTATCTTTTGGCGAAAATATCAGGAAAAATAATTCACACAAAAAAATAGAAAACGAAAAATGGAGACCTTACCGTTTGGTCTGGATCAACCGTTATACTAACGTGCATAGTGTAGTTAAACAAAGGATCAAGTTAACTTTATCAAACTTTTTTTATGACTTTGTTTCGTTTACATTCACATTCCTATTTACATAGTGGAAGAAACGACAAAACCTTTTTCTTCACGATGTTACGCTCACTCGTTCGAATTTTCAGATGCGTACTGTATGAAGAAATAAGTATTTATAAGAAGAAATAATAAAAAACAATTGCAAAAAAAAACATAACATTCACAAATATTGACTTAAGAAACGCAAAAAATATTCCCTGTCCTTCATTGCATGGGGCGGAAAAAACCGTTGTTGGTAACTTCATTACTCAATCTCTTCTGTTTAGATGTGCCAAATACGCATATGTTACACAATTTCAATGTAATTACAGGTCTTATCAGAGTACTTACTTATTTTTTGAATTTGTTCTCTTTATCATTATATGTGGAAGTGCTTTATAAGAATCCTTGAAACGCTCACAGCTGTTCACGTAAGAAAACATGAGAAAAAACAAATTTCAACCGATTTTTTGTGATTAAAAGTCGGTCAAATTAAGACAATTTTAATCATGTCTTAACTTTTGATTAATGATTTTTTACTTTAATCAGTTTTAATCGATTATAACTGATTGTTTTTGTTTTGATGAATTTTAATTGGTTATTTAATCTTTAATTCATTTTAATCACGATACGCAAAAAATAGGCAAACACAGATTGTTGTTATCTCGAGAATTCAAGAATTATCTGTCCGAGATTGGTTTGATGTTGTACCTACTAGAGATGTCATCGGTTCGGTTTCGAACCGAACCGACTCGAACTCGGTTCGGTTTAAAATTTTTTTTATCCAGCTATATTTAATTTATCATACTTTATTCTCCTCTGTGCAATAGAAATAATGCACGCAGTGAAACAATGATTTCCTATGGAAACAAAGAAAATTCTTTGTTTCTCAGTATACAGAGGAAGAATGTATACTTGACATTGTTCTCTTAAAAAATAGTGATAAATGAAATACACTCTCATATTAGAATTAAATAGACGTCATTTTGAACAAAAACAATTTTAACATTTTTCTCATTAGAAGTTAACGTGAACAAATCACAAATTATATCTAACAATGCACAACCAAACCATTGCTTATTTTCTTATTCTTTAAAGACTAATCATATTTGTTTTTTTATTTGTGTTTGAATCAGGGCTGCCAAGTGTTAGTCTTCAAATGGGGTGCATCATACTTTAAATGGGATACGATTAGGGCACAAGTTTTTCTAGAATAGGGTATGCTGTTGGGATACGCAATTTTTTCTAAAAGAAAAAGATTACTGTGGAAAAACTAAATGAAAAGCCTTTTCTCTCAAAAAAGAACATCATTTTTCACTGCTCTCTATTAGATTTCGAGTTTATTGAGTATTTTATACAAGAGAGCACACTATCACAGTTAAACAATACTTTAATACGCTAGATGCGATGAGATCCACGGGTCCATTCTCGCATAGGGTGATGCAAAAGTCTCTTTAGAGTAGAAAAACATGAATATTTCTACAATATTTTGACATGAGATGCTACATCTCATGTCAGAAAAAGAAATCCGTATAACTCTTATCTATAATAGTAACGTTGGCAAAAGCCGTTTTATAGTATTACAATTGTCATGAATAAAGGAACCGGACTTTTCACAAATTATGAAAAAAAACAAGATACCCATCCCCGCGAATGTGATAACTAAAACAACTGTAATCTAAAAAACAATACAACATTTTCAATTAAGACATGCTGAATATTATAATCAACTGGAACAGGGTTTTTAATATGGCTATACTTTTCTTGTCGTTGAGTACGTATGATTAAATCAGGTTCGTTTCGAAAAAATGTAAAAAGAAAATATTACGTTTTGTCTTACAGTTCTATCTGATTTTTAGTTTAACAGCTACAATTTCAGTTATTTAACACTGAACTTTACCTAGTTTTGGTTGAATGCTTAATATGACTATAGAGAGAAAAACGGACCTATCGAAATTTATTTTGACTTGAAAATAGAAAAAAGTAAGGTGCAATAAAATTAAATCAATGAAACAGATATTACTAATCTCTAGCCAATTCTTCACCAATATTGCTCATTATAAGTGTCACTATAGCGGCGCTATGAGCTTCAGTATGAAACACAATTTATATCTATCAAAAATCAGTGTATCGTGCTAGAAGCTCAAAAATGCAAATGGGGTACAAAAATTGTACCTCAAAGGTACAGTTTTTTTCGGGGTGCAAAATGGCCAAATGGAGTATAATACCCCAAAATGAAGTACACTTGGCAGCCCTGATTTGAATATATTATAATAATCAAATTTTCTTAGTTGGTTTCCTTGAAACAAAATCCAATTTTATAAACGCTGTGAATGATTATTTAAAAATGGATCCTTCTACATATCATAATACAAACAACATTTTAATGATTCCCTTAATTTAGTGTGAATTCTAATCAGTTTCAACTATATTCGGTTCGGTTCGATTCGGTTAGAAACTTTTTCGGTTCGGTTCGGTTCGGTTCGGTTCGGTTCGGTTTAAACTTTTCAAAAAATGGATCGGTTCGGTTCGTAAAACTTTCGGTTCATTTCGGTTCGGTTCGAAAAAAACACGAATCGACGACATCTCTGATGGGTACCCTTAGCTGAGTACATTCACTTGGGTGAAAACTTTTGTCTCTTAATACGCCCGAAATTCGTTGTGCGAACTGTTTAAACGTGGAATTTTCAAGCAAAATATGAATAAAAAATTTTGTTTGCTGATGCACGCTTCAAATTCTCTTCAGTTGACAGTTTAAACACCCTAAATTTTGAAAAAAATAAGAATGAAAACTTTTCTTTCTTAACAAGATATAAATTCTCTACATTTCTCGTTTAAACGTTTAGATTTTGAAAACCAATAACGCCCCAAATATTTCTACGGAAAAGTGATCCGTTAAAAAAACCAAGAAGTTAAGGCTTTATGATGGTTTACACGCGTATCCAATAGAATGAGCGTGAACATTCTTACAAAGTTAAGCTTTTAGCCGTTTGCACGTCTACATACACTGAATAAAAAAATATTGTACACGTTTACGCTCAAAAATTCATGTTTTTTTAGTATTTATACGACCGTATGTTGCCACACGCGTTAAAAAGCACAGAAAAGTCTAATTTTGAGCATTTAAATGCGTTTTTGATAAATGTTATCTGTTTGGACAGTTGAGCCTCACTCTATTTGTTATATATATCCAGACTTTGCATATTCATTCTATATGTTCTTATTATCTTCTCTAGGTCTTTTTAACACTATTTGTTTCAGGATGTCCATCTCTCTTTTGTATTCATGTATTCGTTCCTCATTTCAGTCTATAAATAGATCGATTTCAGTTCAAATCAAGCATGTAATATACAATTAACGAGTGTTCCATAATAAATAAACAGTTTTTATATTTCTTTTTTTTTACGCTTTGTACATTCATTTTAGGAACAAAATATACTACAAGATGGGATGTGAAAAGCTCTACAATTTACACCATAAAGCTTATTGTAATTGTTTTCAAAAAAAGTGGTCTCGTGTAAGTTGTAGAGCTTTTCCCACTGCATTTTATAGTATATTTCGTCTTTCAGATAAACGTGCTGAATGCTAAAAAAAAGGGAAATATAAAAACTGCTTATTCATTATGGGATATCTGTTACATTCATCTCACATACTTTAAAAGAGTAAAATCTGTTCAATTTTTTATATAAATGTTATCGTATTCAAATAAAATTATTTTCTTGTGTTATCTGGTCTCTTCTTCATATCGGGAGCGCAATTATGGGAGGCTCAACTGTCGATGTATCAATCTCATGCTTTAGAGCTCACTCAAGACATCTGTTTTCTGATAACTTAAATGTATTTACTAAAGCTTTCCTTTGAAAATCATTTCAGGCGTTGAAGTAATTAGAGTAGAAACGTGGTAGCATATGCAACCGAATCGTCCAATATTTCAATCTGTAGAAACAGCCAAAAGATACAGAGACAAGAGCAGCCCAGATATTTCATTCACAAATTAAAAAACTTTTAGTAGATATTTTCCTGTTAGAGCCAAAACTAGAATTAGCAAACATTTTTACTCACCTCAGATTCATTTGAACAGGTAAATTATCGTTACAGCTTACCATGGATATCCGTATTGAGAACGTTTAGCGAGCGATTTTCAAACTAAAATGGTTATATAATAACATTGGGATAATGACCATAAATAATCTAAGGATTAAGTAGGTCACTTCCTATCAATGAACGGAGCTAAAAGGCTAAAGACAGATTACCAATCACTATTAGTAAACTAACTAGAATTTTTTAATTAACTAGCATAATCTATTTGATCAATAATCAGAGTTAAATGAAAATAGGGACACCACAAAGTACAAATGCCTAGTAGTCAGCTAAATCCGTTAATGAAAAATGGTACAAAAAAAGGGTTGACGACGATTATACCTTCATCTTATATTGAAATTGTCATTCTTACTATGTTTTTATTAGTTTATTATTTGCCATCCTTTTTAAATCGATACTGTTTATGTGATTATTTGTCGTCCTTTTTAAATCAATACTGTTTGTGTCATTATTGGTTACGTTCTATTCTTTTCTTTTTTTCTTCTGTCTTTCCTACAGCTTACTGTAAGCGCTTCGGAGTGTTACAATAAAAGAAGAATATAACCAAAGAAAAACAAGAGTACACTGTCGATGGAGTGTAATAGAAATTGCTTTTTCTTACCTATTCCTTCAAGATTCCATCTTTTTTTATTTGACGAAGTGCTACCCACTCTTTTATCGACGCTTTACATTCATCAGTGATAAATACATTTGTAATGACATATGACTATAATTTTTATAAATTCCTAATCTAACCATGTGGCCACTAAATAGCAATAATTCTAATTGTTTTATGGAGTCCATTAATATCAATAATAACTGTGTTCTCAACATTAAAATCTACTCTTATACCCTTAAATGCTTCCCAGCTGTTATCTATACACTTCTAATTTTGTTTGTTCTATGTTGGTGAAATGTATCAAAGTGAAGAATACGAGATGTATTCCATAGCGCACTTACTTCAATAAATGTATAAATAAAGACAGTCACTGTATTAACCATCTCAAGTATTTCTAGATTTTTTGAGTTCCATCCTTGGATGTCACTGCATAGAATATTCAAGAGAAGTTGTTCTTTTTCTTCTTTTTAGGAGATGTATTTTTTCATTTTGCCAGAATATGTTCTAAAGTATCATCTATGTTCCATTCTGCAAGAACTTTGTTTATTAGTTTCTGACCATTCAGCCGAGAAACTTCATTAAGAAAACTTTTTCATTGCTGTTTCTTTAAGACTTTCTTTTTCGGAGGGAAACGATGGTTTGTCATCAGCGTTCAAATTTGAAATTATACTACTCACTCAATTACTTATATTTTGACCAAGTTTAATATTGAGAATGTTATCAGTCGATTTTATTGATTGAAATGAAGGAAGACATGAAAGTGAAGATGAATAGCGCCTTCATACAGCAGTGTGTGATCACCAGTAAAAAAAATCAGATTATAATATTTCCTAGCTACCAAATAATTTTTGAAATTTTAGCTGGTGATCTTTCAATCCAGCAATATTAATACTCATTTTCAGCTAAAACAATTGACTAACTAATGATAAAATTGTAAGCAATAGCTTCTTCAGTATCTCTCGATGTAATTGGATATCCAGAGCATTTCGATTGATCTTCGAATTTATACAATCTAACTTTTATTCCTACATTGAGTGTTCTCTTTCATATGTAAAATATTTTGATTCAGTATCACCAATATTTTGGTCATATCTTCATGTCCATTCCTACTAGTTATTGATGGTTGTAATGAAGTTAGTGCCTACATAGCAGCGTGAGACATTAGTGATAGAAGTAACGAGAATTTGTTTTTCTTCGATTGAAATTGAGTATTTGAGCACAATCTTCAGGTACTAACCGATACAACTTTCCTGCAAATATTGTTTTGTTAACTTGTTCTTCGAAAATTGGATCGATATTCACCCATTTTTCCCAATCAACAGGTTATCCAGTCAAATACGGCAACGCCATTGATCATGATGACACTTATCTTACTTATAACCTGAACACCAACATCGAGCACAATAGATCATTTAATTACTGGCCAGAAAGGATGTGACAGCACAAAATTAATTTCTAAATGATAGTCCACCTAATTTCATCATTGCATTGTATTCTCGAAGAACTTTTATAATGATACGATAGCCATTTGTTTTTCATTGACAGTGATACTGAATACGTTTTATATTTTCAGTTAATTGGAGATCTCTGTCAATTGCATCTTTGCTATGTTCGTCATTATACTGAAGAAGTACATAGCAAGCAAGAATGACAAACAAATCCAGAATAAATTTCTGCTTAATTATTGTAATATGAATATCATTGATTTGAGATGGCCACTTGCCAGTATATATAAGTGTTGCATATGGCTCTTTGTTATTCACTAGTAACTTTAACTTACTACTTATATAACTGACGAGAGAGAACATAACATTAATTCCTTTTTGTTTCAAAACATTCTTTGACTATGCTTGGTGCTGATACATCGAACGGTTGTCTTCAGAATGTATCAATGAATCATATTTGATTACAAGTATGGAAAGTTACTCAACAG
>JAJEKB010018120.1:0-16057 GCA_022393335.1 Macrotrachela quadricornifera
ATCATCCTTCTCAAAATGAACATGAAAATATGTATGATGATGATGATTCAATTCAAGTTCTTGAAAATAATGATGTAAGAAAAATAATCTTTAAAAAAATATTTTTTTCTAATATTATTTTAGTCTATAATAAATAAACAAGATCATATTGACTCAAAAATTGAATCTCAACCTGGATTAAATTTTTTTTCAATTGATTGTGAACCACAATCTGTATTTAATAAACATGAAATAAATCATATTAAATCAGAATCAGTAAATTAAAACTCTATTTATTCTTTCTTAGTTTTATTTTCTCTTTTAGTTACCAAAAACTAAACAATTAAATTCAACAAATAATGATTTTACTATATCAAATGAATCAAAAAATTCATCATTAGATACATCATTATCAAAAGTGACTGAATCAATTCGTTTAGGTTTACCACCATTAACACGTACAGAAGAAAAATCTTTAGCTAATGAACTTATAACTCAATTACCAGCTGATACATCATTGATAATAGCTGAACAAATGGCACGTCGTCGTGCTTGTGAAATAGTTGTAGATAATTATTCTCATCAATTTTCATCAATAAATATAACATCAGAATGGTTTTATGATTTTCTTTTAAGAAATCCACGTGTACCAATATATTTTCAATCATGGTTTTCTTCTATTAATCCAACAATACCATCATCAGATCAATTAATTGATATTAAAATATGGGAACTTGGACTTGTTACAAGATCAGTTATACCATCTTCATCAGTTTCAACTAGTTCATCTTCACCTTGACAAGATTTCGACTTTTTTTTTCTTGGTTATATTTTTCTGTAATTGTGTTTGGTTTTTTTTTTATATACCAATGAGAACAGAAAAAGAAGAACACAAATGTATTAATATTAAATGTAGATATTTGACAGTTAAGATAATAAAAATATTTTGTGTATTATTTTAATCAAAAAAACTTAAAACATGTTATTATGATTATGAAGATCTACATTTAAATATTTCAAGATACGAATAGTCTATAAACTAATCGGATAAAAATAATACAGAAGATTAATGAAGAATTAGATTATCAAAATTAAATATATCTCATTTATCATTTGAAAATTATTAGTAATTAATAATTGTTCGCGTCCATATCTCGAGACTATTTGTATTTGTTAAAATGGTCAATAGATCAAAATCTAATCTATTTAAATAATTTTAGAGTACTCCCTTATTTTTTTTGACAATTTTTGGATCTCAAAAATGGTTCGATTGATTCCATTGAAATATTTATCGGAGGTAGAACATCTAAAATAATGAAGCACCTTTTCGAGGAAATAATTTTTAAAGGAGATTTTCGTGTTTTTTTTCTTGAAAATTTTGGTTTTTCATATATGTCGACTTGTCACTGTACGCGACTCCACCAAATTTAGCCTAATTGGACTGAAAAAATTGTGTGCTGATACTTTTTTCGATAAGTCAGAATTAAAACTGAACCTTTCTAAAAATTTTGCTTTCTTTTGTTTTTATAAAAAGGAAACTTAAAAATTCTTTGGAACACTACTTTTCTGATTTTCAGAATCCTACAAATCTAAACAAAAAGATCATAAATAAAAATAGCCAATATTATCTCTGAAGAATACTTCAAAGTATATATGATAAAAATTTCAATCCGATGGAGAACAAAGGAGGAAAAGTCATGAATGGGACAACTGGGCGCTATGCATGAAAAAACGAATGTTGAAGACAACGTAAAATAAGTTTGCGAAGTGTATCATTTAGAAAAAAAGAGTTGAAGGTTCATTTTTAACAGTCTGTTTCGGTGACCGTCTGTCATACAATAGAATCTTAATCAGTTTTTGCAGTAACAGATTCTCGCTGAAGTTGAATAAAAAATGAATGTCAGACCGGAATGAATTCATTGAAACACAGATCGAAAGAACAATATCCAGTATCTTTAAAGCATATAAACAAAAGAATGTTTTTCAATTTCTGCTAAAAAAGAGGATACTCTTAACTTATCAGATGTATTTCATTTTTCAATTCTTTACTATTATCATTTCTACCAGATAAATATTTCTATTATCATTGTTTACAAAATATCTATAATAGACATCGAAATATACTTTATATATATTTTGATCATAGTAAGACGTGTAAAAAGAATTTAATATATTATTATATTATAATTAAACAATCATTTATTATAAATAATTAATCGCTACGAATATAATCTAATCTTTAGACTACGTCAAATTCAGATAAAATTTTTTGTTAGTAAAGAATAGATGGTTGAAGGTCGAAAGACAAAATATCGAAAAACAGACTGTCAAAAAGAAAAATAGCATAAATGAAAATGTCAAAAACAGAAATTACACAAATGTTAATAGCTAGGAGGTATAAAAGACAGTTTAGATCGAAGCAGAGATCTCTCTCAGCCTTACACCCGCTTGCATCTCGACATATATCTACCACTTTTGAGATCTTTTCATTATATTTTTATATAGTGATGTCAGCGATCATTCAAGATGAATTTGTTCTTAAAAGTTCATTTACTTATTAATTAATTACAGAAGCACTTAGTTGTTTAAAGGTATTAATAACATTTAGTTAAAGTTATTAATTAATTGATAATTGGTTAAAAGTTGATCTCAGTATAGAGTCATCTAAAAAGTAACGATATGCAAAGATGGTATATAAGGTCGTATGTTTTATTCTGAAAAGGAGTTTACTGACAGATGATAATAAAATCCATCTGTGTTCACCAGACCATATTGAAAGATTTTTACTGTTTTGTTTTCGCCATTTTATCCGCTCGACATTTGTTTTCGACTTTTAGTTACTTTACCGTTAGCAAATACTTTGTATAGATTAATATTACAAAAAATAAAATTTAATCATCTAAGGTGAACTATCTCAAAAATTAATGTGTAACATGCAACTGTTTATAAAAATGACATTAAGTTTGTCTCATTATTCTTTGTACTGAAATAACAGTTTGATGCTATTTTGTGTTTTAATTTATTATTTAAAACTCGAGACTAGACATCACATGGAATAATCTTTATGAGTTGATACTAGTTGATTATAAAATAAATTGATTCTTTCTCTTTAATATTGAATGATATCTTTCAATAAGGTATTGTTTTTAATCTTTGTTCAATTTCTTTTACAATTCCTAGAATACTGTCAAACTTTCTTGGCAACTTCTCCTATAATAATTTTCAATGAAAAATCATTTGATTAAATATCAATTTTATTCATTCTTTCACTACTACTACTATCCATCATGATGTCTAAAGTTTTTTTTTCTTTTTTTAGACAGATGCTTTATTTCTCATCATTCAAATTCATGTCACAATAATTTACGAAATAAATGAGTAATTCTTATCAATAAGATTCTTTATTTGGAATGTTTTGTATGTGTTGAAATATTGAGAGAAGCAGAAAACTGTTGTTGTGATATTAAAAAAGAGTTTTGAATTATTAACTACATAACACCTTATTTTATTGAGAATGACGTCATTTTTAAAGAATATCCTCTGAGAAAATAAACTGAATATTGACGTCATTTAATCCAAATGAATATGTAATTACTCAGAAAAATCTATAAAATTCAATTTATTTTAAGAAAAATTTTTAATTTTTTACATATTTAATAAAAATCATATAAAAATTTATATATTCATGTAAAAATATATTGATGCGGAAAGATGTATTATTCACAAATTCTGATATATGAATCATAGAATAATGTAGAAATTCATACAGTTCAATAGATTCAAATTATTTCAATCTATGGCATTTTTGATATTATGTGATATTTCTAAATCATCAACGAATATGCTTGAAAAAATCTCTAATTATCAATTTCTTAGAAAACAATAAATGTTGTCTCTTGTGAGAATCTAACCAAATGTTGAATTTATAAAAATCAATATGATACTCACGAGTAAATCATTATTCATTTCATTTCAAATACGAAAACGACAAAGAAATAGAAGAAGAATATGTATGCCTTTCTTTTTATCATTGCTACAGCAACTATGACTTTTTCAGTTACCAATGCTGCTACAAGTACGTTTACACATATTTCTATATGAAAGATAAAAAAATCATTTATATTTCGTTTTCAATAGGTTGTAACGTATGTGATTTGGAGAAACCATTTAATGATGCAAATGGTTATAGTTGTTTTCGAATAAATGATGACAATGTTGCTTGTACTTGTCCTGATCGTCGTTATAAATTAAACAAACCTTGTCGTATGATTTTTCATTAAATCTTTTTATTTAAATTTTATTTAAAAATACAAAAAAAAACATTTCTTTAGGTATATGTGATCGTCCGAATATATGTGGTGATAATCCAGAAAATATTTGTTCAGAAATATCACCAACTTCATTAGGTACTCCTAATAATACTCCACATAATTTTGCTTGTTTTTGTGCTGATCTTAGTTATCATCTTGGTACACCTTGTCCATCAAGTAAGATATTTATAATCAATTATATTATTGTATTTGTTTGAATATCTTTCTTTTTTTTAGATATAACACCAACTCCTGCACCTGCCTAAACAGAATGACAGCTTATTCTTTTATATGATTTAATCATATGAACAATGAAAACTTTTTAAATAAAATTGAATTCTTTATTTCTTTTTCTTTCACCTGTTTTTTTTATTTAAACAAAAGAATGATTAAATGACTTAAAGAAATGTAAATGTTGTTGTTGTCAGCTTCTAAATACTTTTAATTGACGTTTCTAAGGCTTCTTTGCTTTTCAAAAAAAAAATCTATGGTAAATATGTGTATATATATATGTATGCCAATGCTTAACTAACATAAAACAAAAAGTTTTTAAAAAAAAAAGAAAAGACATGGCGACATCACGAATAAGTAACAATACACATTTATCTTCAAGTATACATGAACGTCGTCAAGTAGTAGCTCGTATACGTGCACTTCAACAGCGAACTAGTGAGTGATCAAGTTGATTATCAGAAGATAAGATTTTAATTGAAAAATAGAAAAACATTTTAGATAGAGTTTTACATAAAGATTCAATAAATTTTAAAATATAATAAATTATAATTTAATGGTTGATTTATTCGTTTAAAGAAAATATAATTTTTTTTTAAATAGATGCGTTACATGAAGAATTATCTCGTTCATCATCAGTTGCTAAAACAGCTGTACATGATGTTGAACGAGCTTATATGATGATAACAAATGAATTTCGAGAACAACGTGATCAACTTTTACAACGTCTTAATCATGTAAAACAAAATATTAAACAGTAAATTTTCATTTATTTTAAAAGGAAAAAAAAAAGATTTTATTTTTAAAATTATTTAATAGATCAACCAATGAACTTGATGGTATACGTAAAAATCTTCATACGGCTCAATCATTTCATTTACCACAAAAGTAAAAAAAATAATTATTTTAATTTTTTCCCTTTTTCTATTTTAAACTAAATAAAACAGTTCACCACGATATTCACCTGATTTTGAAGTATATGAAATGAATGCTATGGTTGATGATATTGAACGTTTACTTAATAAAATAGCACGGCAACTTAAACAAGTAAATAAACAAATTTTATTTTATTTTTTATATTAATCAATAAAATAGTTTCGTTTTATACCTTCCAATGGTCGTACTATGGGTAAAACACTTGGTACAATAAAAACTAAAGATAATAATTCTAAAGAAACAGAATTCATATCATCAAGTTCTTCTATTAATGAATATTATTCTAAAAATGATTTATCTGTTCATAAACTTTATACAGTTGATTTAGATATATCTGCACAATGGGTTATATCATCGATAGATAAACGAATATTTTTATGTGATACTGAAGGTGAAATACGTATATTTTCATATTCACGTCATCTTCATCGACAACCTTTATTAACTGAACGTTTTCATTTATCAACTATACGTTTAATATCAACATTTACAGTAACACAAGATTATTTAATTGCATTTGAAACTGATACACAAATATTAACATTACATACACATCATGGAGCATTACTTTTACGTTTATTTTTTCCATATGATCCAATAATGATAATACGTTGTGATTATTATAAAAAAAATCAAATATGGACATGTAGTCGTACAAAAAGACAATGTTATCAATATAATTTAAATCATACAACAAAACAAGTTCATCTTTTAGATCAATTAGATTTTACAAAATCAATATCAAATGTTTTAATTGATCCTGTTGGAATATCATCTGATGAACAAGGTCGTATTGCTATACATGATGTTAACAAAGCAACAACAGATCGTTTATTACTTTTTACTAATAAACAAAATACGATTATACCACTTGATTTTGTTAAATATTTTGATAGACCATTATCATCACGTATTGATCGTATTTTATTAGTACCAAAACAATCACATTTAATTATTATTGTTTATGCTCCACAATCATCAACGGCAAGTTTACATGAAATTGTTATTGTTGATATTAGTTTACAACCACCACAAATACTTTCTTGTTTATCAGAAGCAAATGGTATACAAAATATAGATGTAACATTAAATAATGAATTAGTTTATACAGTTACAACACCAACAAATAAACGAATACCACCAAAAATGCATATTTATAGTTTAATTGATTAATTAAGAAAACGTATTAAATGATAATTTATTGAAATTTGAGACTTCAATTGTAGAATAAATAAACTTTTCTACTGGTGTTATTTTTATATTTTATAGATCTTTTTTCATTTGGTTCAAGGATTGTGTCGACTATAATTTATAATCATGAGCTGTATTGATGATTTTTCAGTATGCTTTGTATAGATTCTCTTATTTAATATAAATCGTCAATGTGTTATGCTTATCAAAGAACGCTCTATTTTACATGTCGTCTTTACATCGGTGAATCATATCTCTCAACGTTAAAACACATATCTGCCAAGAAAAACAAAATGAAGGTCATGAGAAACAAAGCCTTGAAAGTATAGAAAAACCGACAATTATTTTCTAATAAATCAATAAATAACAATAAAACGACCAGTTTTCTATTGCAGTTATCACTAAAATCAGTTATGCATTTATATTCAATAAAATATCGTTTTTTTTTCTTCGGTTATATCATAAGATGGTGAAATACATAAGGCTTTTTTTCACTCAAAATACATTTATATGGTAATCTGTTTGACAAATATATAAATAAGAATATATAAAAAATACGGTCTTTACGTCTATTAATGCAGAAAAAAAATAATACCGATAATTAGCATTAATAATATGATTTGATTTCTTTCTCATTCATTCGTTCGTTCGTTCGTTCTTTTATCAGATAAAGTGAAGAATACTTTATTTTTTAACTAATTATATATAATGTTGACTATGACGATATATAAAGTATTTTTGCATTTTGCTACCTTTATACTTCTCAACCTTTTGATCATCAGACTCTATATCTATCTTACTTGTTTATATTCTATACATAGAAGAAGATAAAATGCGTTGGTGGTTTAAATGGATACTTGTATTATGTTTAGCTGTATGGATTGGATATTCTCGTCATTGGATTTCAAAGGTAAGATTTTGTCAAGTTAATTATTAAAAGAAATTTTTATTAATAAAAAAATATTTAGTTACCTCGAACTCGTACAAAAGGTTCATCTTATATTTCATCGTCGTTAATGAATATTACTGATAAATTTGAATTTTATAATCGAACAGAACAATATAAAGGTGCTTATTTAGAATTTAAATTAACTGTATATAAAAATGGACCATGTGGAAATCTTCAGACTCCGCCTTTAAAACGGTCATGCACTCCATTTTTACATATACATCCTTATCAAATAGAAAAATTTACTCTTCTTCAAGGTCAACTATCTTATCAATTAGGTAATAAAATACACTCCTGTGATATTCATACATGTCCAACACCTCTAATTGTTTCACCACTTGTTCCTCATACATTTTGGATGAATGATAACAAAGAAGATCTTATTTTAATTGTTCGTATTGAACCAATATATAAAAATCATGGTTTACGAGCAGAATCATATGAAAATATTGTTGGTGTTTCACGTGATAAATATATGAGTATTTGGCAAGCATTTGTATTTCTTGATAATATTGAAACTTATCCAACATATTTACCAGTATATGTTTCACAATTAATAGGTAAAATTGGTTCTTTTATTGGTCAAATACTTGGTTATCAAGTAGAATATGAAGAATATACAACAAGAATTTTTGAATTTAATTAAGTGTATTTTTATTTGAAGCTCCATGTTTACAAACTTTTTTTCCTCTTATCATTACTTCATGTAAAGCATAAAATTCAACAAATGAATAAGCAATAAGAACAAAAGGAGTTACTAAAAAATGAAAAAAATTTCGTAAAAAAAATATACATTCATCAACATTTAAAAGACGAGGTATAAATATATCAATAATAAAAGCAATTAAAAATGAAAACATTTGAATTGATATTAATGCATACATTACATAAACAATATATATCGGAATATCTTGAAGAAGAAATAATGTAGCAAAAAAAGATGTTAAACTATAAAGTCCACTTGAACAAAGTAATATACCATAATAGATAAGAAAAGTTATTGACCATGAAAGTGATGTTAAAAATGGAATACGTCGAGATTTAATCATAAAATAATGAAAAACTTCAGCAGCACCTATTGTCCATCGTCTTGCTTGTCTTGCCCATTCCATAAATTCATATTCAATTGTTCGACCACATGTTGGTCCACTTAATACAGGTACTTTAACCATATGAATAGAAAGACGTCGACCTGTTACACCCATCCATCGAATAAGACATATTATATCATCCATTTGATAAGCTGGATGAACAAAATTACCAGCTTTAGCTAATGATAATGAAAATGAAAAAATACTCATTGTATTGATTGAAAATGGTATTAATGCACCTAACATTAATGTACTTCGAAGTAGACCAGTAATTCGAGTAAAAAATGATAAACCATCTAAATTCCAATTATAAAAAAGTGGTGGTTGATAAATTGTTGTTAATGCTGGATAATTATCTTTGACATATTGATAAGTTAATGCAGCAATATAATGACGATGAAATTGTGAATCAGCATCACATGTTGTTATTAATATATGATCTTCTTTTTCTGTTTCATTAAGTTTTAATTTTTCAATTGCTTTACGTAAACCATAATTTGCATTTGAACATTTACCTGAAATTTCATTTGGAAGTCCATATGGATGAATAGTAAAAATAAGATCTCGAAATCCAGCTTGAGCATAATATGTTTGTAATGTTTCACATTTAGTATGTACATCAGGTGTACGTTCTTCAAATGAAATAACCATTGAAATACGATTTACTTCACTTTGTGCTGCAAGTGTATCAACACTTCGTTTAATTAATTCTAAAGGTTCTTTATAACAACTAATTGCAACCACATGTCGAATCTTATTTATTTCTTCAGTTGTTAAAAATGACGAATAATCTCGATTTCGATGACTAAAAAAATGAAGAATAATAAAATGATAGTAGAAGAAAAAAAAAATTCTATTAACTAACCGAAAAATAATAAATGCATTTCGTGCTGCAAGTAGACTGATAACTAACCAAATAAGTACAAAAATACCTTGAATAGAAGGTAAGAAATAAATAGCTAATTTATTGGAAACAAATGGAAGCCAAAGTGGTAATGGACAGATAATCCAAACAAGTACATTGAATATTAAATTCCAACGAAATCGTTGTCGTCCACTTTTTATTTCACGATGAATGATAGGTACTGTTGGTTCTTCTATTGGTATTGAAATATGAGTGATTGATGTTGACTCTGATGTTGATCCTTGCTTGTCAAGCACTTCTTCTTGCAATGTAGAATAATCATTAAAAGAAAAGCTTCGTTGATATTGTATTTTTGCATCATTTGTATCCGATTGAAATCTTGGATTCTGATAGCTATAAGTACCTTTGAGAACATTATGTTGAGGAGACATGGTAGGATATGTAATTTTTTCATAGCACTAATATCTTGTTTATATAGTTTCGTTGTTTGTCCTTAAGATGATTAAATGTACTTTTTTCTCTGTTTTATCATGGTACTTTTAAATGACTATGAGTATGAGTCATCTATCGTTATTATAATAAAACCAAAGAAATGTACATGTGCGATGTTATATGCCTTCATAAAAAACCTATTTACACATCATGATAGTCATGATATAAATATATATTCATCTACCAAGTCGTGATTATTAATAGGATTCCTTCATTAAAGTACTTAAAAAATATGTAAAATATTCCAAAAAAAATATAATTCATTGTGTATAAATATTTATATTTTTAGTTTAAAACTGATTCTAGACAAATAGAAGTTTGATAAAAGCATTTGAACAGAACAACATTCTTTGTTCTTATGTATATTTGTTTGCATTGACATCTTTTGTCAGAATACAACGCTAGTGATAATTTTAACGGAAGATCCACCCGTTTGTCAATTGTGTTTTTCCGGTTTCATATGTGTATACATCTATGTATGTTAGTGCAACACGATTAGCACCCGTTCGTCATTGCTATGTCGGCTGCCCTTCTACATCTTTTCTTGCTTTTTCTTGTCGGCTCAAAGAATCGAATGCTTACAGTATGTGAAGACCATATAGAGTGAGCGAGCGAACGTGCATACACGCGCGTCTAATTGCCAGGAGATCGCTTTTCATCGGGCAACATATATACAATGCTCGACGTCATCTAACTTAACATAGAACAGAAAAGAAAGAACAGAATGAGAACGATCATTTTCGCTTCTCGTCGTTTTTCTGTGATCCGAGACGGATGGAAAAGAAAGAAAGAAGACAGACGACAGCAACGACGACATCAATGATGACTTGTATGTGTATGTGTGTGTGTATGCGTGCGAATATAAGTTTGCTTTTCTGGCATTGACAATACAACGACTGACACCTTCTGGCCCGCTTGGCCTTCGCGTGTTATACTGCCTAATAAAAAAAAAGCGAATGAAAGAAGAAATCACTTTTTCCCCTATATATTAGTAACGTTTGTATCCAAGATACATAAACAAACAGATGGTTTGACTTTTTTGTCGTTGTTGTTATTAATGTTGTTGTTGTCACTATGCTATGTTTCTTTTTTCATCGTTCTAATCATCATGTTATAGATTTTATCTGTACGTATATTATTATTTGATTTAGTTTAAAAGATTAGATTGAAACATTAGAAAAAAATTTAATCAAGTGTAATTATTTAGAAGATCATTTTTCTTTAGGATAAATGACTTGAATATATTGAGATTGAGAATAAATATGGCACATGATCTTATTTCTTTTTTCTTCATAACAGTATGACTGCATTGTCTGACGTCTCAATTATGTGTAACAGAATGCAAAAAGAAAAAAAATAGTTTCAAGTGAAATTAGTGAGCAAGACCTTGGAGCATTTATTCTCATGTATGTATGTTTCCACCGCAAGGTAGACCAAACATACAAAGAAGAAGGAGAAGAAGACGAAGAAGAGAGAGGGAACGAGAGAGGGGGAGAGAAGAAGAGAAAGAGAAAAAAAGGAGAACATTAATAGTGTTCTGTACCTCGCGTTTTTTTTTCTACTGCTGTTTTTCATCGATCATATTAGTTCACTATGTTTTCATATAGCTTGCTTGAAAGATTTTACTAACAACATAGTTATTTTATAGTCATCATCAATAATATAAATCGAGTTTGACTTTCCTCATTTCCTTTCTCTCACTCGAACTAATGAAATGAAAGTGTCTTCCTTCTTTCTTTCTTTTTCTCTATTCTTTTTTCCCTTTTTTTTATTCTTTCTCGATTGTTTTGTTTTCAGATTTTTTAGCTTATGACTATTGCAAACACATCCATAACTCGATGCGTGTACAGATAGATGAGTGTGAATGGCAGCAACGGCAACATCAACTAATATTACTAGAAATAGCAATGCCGAACACCGCCGCCAACAATGCTCCCTCTCAATCATGTAATCAATTCGTCAACTTTACCAACACAAAATATTATTACAACGTCATCTGTTTATCGTCAACTAATTGTCAATAAGCAACAAAAACAACAAAAACAACCACAACAACAACAACAAACACGGAGAAGACGCACAACAACCACTGCCATCACTACCATTGTGACTACTTCGCGCTTCTTGGTGAACACTACAAACATTACTCCTTCTCTTTCTTCTTCCACTTCATCGACTCAGCAGCAACAAATTTTATTCGAGGAGTCCTATTCGGCTAAGACAGGAATCAAGACAGCAGCTCTTCTCGGCGGTATGTAATTTATATTGTAGAAAAAGAGAGAAGAAAAGAAGAAAGAAAAGGAAAAAAATGACACTTATTTTATCATTACCATTCTTACTAGACTATTGCACGTATTCATTGATGCATAAATGATTTTCTTGCATGACAATATGGAATATAACAGTTTAGGATAAGAAGAAAAGAATCATGTCTTTTACAGCAGAAATAAAACCTTCTGGATTATAAATAAAATAAGAAAAACATACGAAAAATACATCCTTATAAGTGACTTCCGGAAACTAAATAAAAATATTATATAGATCCGTAAACAACTATTGATTTTCATTTAATAACAAGTTCTTTGTTTTTCTATTCTTGTTCTTTAATTAAAAAAATATAGGCTTTCTTATATTAGCAAATAATATCTAACTTATCTCTAATTTGTATACAATTTTTATTCTAGAAAAATAACATGATTTTCTTTTCTTTTTATATTTGTTAATTATATGATATACGGATATACCTATCGAAAAAATAAATTGATTAAAATATCAAAGCTAATTTAACTCTTTCAATATTTCTTGTATAAAATATTACATTAGTATATTCAATTATAAATAAATAAAATAATTACTACATATTCAGATCAATAATACATAATCTCTAATCCAATAGTTTGCATGGCTTTCTCTTTGTCTTCTTAGAAAACTTAATATGTGTAGTATTATTAATAAGTTGATATAAGTAGATATATCTTGGCTCAATGGTAAGTATCACTTAAGTTGAAGAGGAATAGAATACTCCTGGAGTTATAATACAACTGCTATGTAATGTTTAATATGAAAAACTCCTGAGATTTGCAATAAAAAAGAAAAAAAAACCAAACAATGAGCAGAATAGTTAAGAAATTGTAAAGAAAGATATGACCTTTTTGATATAAATGATGAAAGAAATTAATGATAAGAGAAATGTATTAGATTTGAATAGAAATGGGAGGAGTGTTGATCGTTGATAACGAGCGTTATGTGATGAATAAAAGACATTAAAGTTATGATTAATTGCTATAAGCAAAAAAAAAAAACTTGCTTTATGAAAAACAAACAGATGTATTCAGACATAGATGAATGTCAGAAAAAAACTCATTAATAATATTATAATATATGGAGATGATAATTAGATCGAATTGTTTGGTTTCAAGTTCTATATCACCGTCGTTAAATCAATTATTCGTATAAACTAAAATTGTATAAAAAAATCTTTTTTTTTTTATAGGTATGCTATTTCTTGTTATAGTATATTTAATTTGGAAAGCTCGTTCACGTTTATGTCGTCCATCACGTTCTTCATCAGCCGGCATTGGTAATCCACGTTTATCAGCGACAAAATTTGATTTAGATTATTGGCTTAAACAAGTTGATTTACTTGAAGCAAAAGAAGCCGAACGTAATCGTGGTGGTCAATCACTTTATCTTGAATTACCAAATATAGAACCACGTGATAATCGTGAAGCAACAGCTTCATGGATTACTGATGCTTATCGTCATTGGCGTTTTATTCAATATCAACAACAACAGCAACTTCTTCGACAAAGTGATAATCAACAGATCGACACTCAGCCTATACCTTATCGAAGGCGACGCAATCCTATACGTCGTCTTGTTCGACGTTTTTTAACATCACCTCATCAACGTTCATCATTTTTCATGGAACATTCATCATCTGTAATTGCTGGTATGAGACCAAGTATAGTAAGCAATAATTTTTTCTCACCATTACTTACTTCAAATGTACAACCTCGACGAGCTTCTTCATGGCCTCGTCTTAAATCAAGTTATCATCAAACAGGTGCCCCGATGAGTGCTCTTCAAACACATCTTGCTAGGAAACGTCTTCTCAAACGAACATCGAGAACTACATTTGATATATAGGGAAAAAGTTTTTCCGCGTTTGATCGTGTGTCATTTGTTTTTATTCTTATTGTTGTTCATAAGAAGAAAAAAATAAAGATAGATTTTAATGATTTTTTTTTCATAAAGACTATTTTTCATTTTTATGCCTTTGATAATTTCATTTTTTTTTCTCAACATTATACACATCAACGTCAAATCTAACCATAATAGTTTTTTAATCTTTTATATATAGATATAATGAATGATTAGTACTCTTTATTAACTTGTCTATTTCAATTTTTCTTGTAATTGTTAATCAAATTTAACATTAAATATTATAGTTACATGAACGTCATCATACATTACTGTTTCTATATACATCAAAAGATTTCTATACATAGTTAAATTGTCTTTCAATATAAGTTCTTTCAAAATAAATATTGAATAGAGATGTTAGGATTAAACATCTAGTATATGTCGCATTATTTGTACCACAATACTAAAAATTATTTTTCGTGATATGATGAGATCTTACGAAAATATATAGAGATAAATACATGAGAATGAATAAGATATGAATTATTTTCATTAAAAACGTTGAAGTAACTGATCAATAATATTGATTGATACAGTATACAGTTACAATATCATTCGTCTATCTAATAGTTGTTTATTTTTCTCTAAGGGGTACACGTCTCCTCTTTCATCAAGTTGTCATATCATTATTTGTCCTTTATTTTACCATCAACATCGTTTCTCTATATATCTACGACGAAAAAAATACATATTTGCTATTAATCATATAAGAATTATATTTATTTTTTTTTACAGAGTCATATTATCTCTTACAGAATGAATAAAAAACTTATCATTAAAATGTAGATTTACTAAAAATGGTTTCATCATATATTATTTTGACTTATAATAAACATTTGACTAGACATTTAAGCTTATATTTTTGTTCAATGCTATTGTATTATATATTTCAATCTATTATTATAATGGTATTTAACACAGATAATAACTAGAAGTATTAAGAACATGTAGAAAACTGAAAGAATTCAATAAAACAATTGCAAATAAAAATCTCTGCTGATCTCCTAATAGCTATACTAGTATAATTAAGATATTTCGATGATTTTTTTTCAATAAACTTCCATTTATATAGTTGTTAATATATGAGATATACAATTTATATTAATATGAATCAAAATTCATTAATCTGTAAACATATATTAATTAAAGCATGTGTGAGGTTGAAAAAACATTTCACACAAAATAATATCATTATCACCTCTAACTCTGCTACCTCAGTTACAAGAGATAATACAATAATGTAAATCGAAATATTACTTTGGTAAATTAATAAAGTAAAGAAAAATATAAATAAATTAAAATCACTTTATTTCGTAGAAAAAATGTCAATAAAAGATGTGATCATTGATAATTATAGTTTTGAAAGTCAAAATATTTCATGTACAATATATATACCCAGGTAAAACTGGGCCAAATAATTGTATTATATCCTTTAGCATCTTGATACCATGAATGACAACCACCACTTTGCCATACTGTTGTTTTCAATTTAGACTGTAATTTTTGATTATATTCATCATGTACATTTTGTTTCACATCTAGCATTCGAAGATTATTCTTATTCATATATAAAAGAATTTCAGCTATATAATTTATTTGTGCTTCAATCATAATTACCACTGAATTGTGACCGAGGGCAGTGTTTGGACCGAGAAGAAAAAAGAAATTTGGAAAATTTGGTACAGTTACACCACGATAAGCCTAGATAAGAAAAACATCTGTCGATACATGTTTTTATTAAAATGTATTTACCTGAATGCTTTCTGACCATTGTTCACTAATTAACCGACCATTTACACCAGATATA
>JAJEKB010018121.1:0-13311 GCA_022393335.1 Macrotrachela quadricornifera
TCATATTATTTGTTGGTTTCATTGTTATTCTTTTTTGTTTTCTATCTCAAACATTAAGATAATATTAATATATTTTCATTTTTTTGCTTATAACTACATAGACCTTGAATGACATGAAGAGTAAATATGTTCGAATTTCGACAATGAATTTAGAATGCAATAATAATTCAACTTAATAGATCTTTATATCATTACAATTAGTAATAAATACAGAAGGCATCAGTCACTGCTTAAGAGGCTATTATGTTTATTTGGATGTATGATGGATTTATTGATTATATTAATGCTTATTACTAGTGCTGCTAATGTTAATCGTATACAAATGTGTACATCATGTTGATGACTAACATTTAAAAAGTTTTTGGAAGATAAAAAAAAAAGAATCGAGCAAAGAAACCATATTTACAATTCGTTTATGAGTCGCTCGATAGTAAAAATCGTATCGAGAGAGAGAGAGAGCTAATTATATTGCTAAAAATGGTACTTCTTGTTAGATCTTCTTTTCCTGTCTCTTCTCTTATCTTATAGAGAAGTTGTTTCTCATTCATAGAATATTGCCTTATTTCTTTGATCTTCTTTTGCCTTTGATGTTTTCAATGTTCTTTTCCCTATCGTACGGAATCGATTTTATTGCAAAAAAAAAAAGAAAAAAAAATATATATTCCTACTCTGTCTCAATGAGAGAATAAAACAAGTGAAGTGAATACATATTTGCAATGAAATAATATCATAGATAATATAATCGACTCGCTTGCATATGACAACTTCTACTTCGTTGCACACAGAAACGAAACAAACAATGTTAACTGAATAAGATAGAGCATAATAATATCCGTTATAGCTATCGAAGTCTCCAACATCGTTACTATGTAGGACACTTTGTGAATACACAAGTGTAGTAAAAAAAACTTGCACAAAATTCTTTTTTAATTTTAGAATCTTTTTCCTATGATTCAAAGTAACTATAAGGGTCATTTTTTTAAGGTGACTCTTTGGTAGTTATACTAGATAACCATCATAGAGAACTTCGGATTTCTTATCTTTGATGCAAATTTATATAATAATATGACCTTCTTCTCCCTCAAAAAGTATAGCATATATTACTATTATATTGCTAAAACAAAATCACAACAGCTGGCTGTGTTATTCATTGTAAAACAAGTGTTTTGCCTACGAACTATCAATTACAGTAGTATCAGATATAAATTATTCTTAGTCAAAACGAATGATTGAAATATGTATCTGTCAAGGCAAAAAAGATTTATGAATAAGATCATCTTGCCAATCAGAGTGTATTGTCTGTTATACGTTAAGATGCAGTTGTAATGACTTTATTAAGTTTATCTGCTTAAAAGCTACGTATTTTTTTGCTGTTAGATGTAAGCGATGAAAAGAGCAATATTATTTTTAAAAAGTTTCATCATCCAAGGTGTTTCTAACAGGAAAAATGACTGAAAACGTATCATTTATGTCATTAAACAGTTCGTTAGCATAAATACTTCATAAGAACTTTTGATTAGTTATAAACTATAATGTTGAGAAAATAAAGTCAAAATAAATTGGTGAACTTCATCATTCTTCTGAATGAAGAAATTAAAAATGTTGAAATCTGCGTTGTAAATAATTCTACTATCTGCAAGGAAAAAAGATCTTTACTTTCTATTTCTTCTAAAGATGAACAAAAATATCAGATTATGCCGTTTTATAGTACACTTCATGGGCTATCAACTTTAATAGAAAACAATTCGAAGAGGACATGTATATAAGATAATACCTGTAGGAAAAGACGTGCACGTTTTTTTTACTGCGGCTGTAAATGGGTTTACGCTGATTCAAACGCAGCCTAGGATTACTCCTTCTTAATGCGTGAAAATTTTAGTCTTGAACGAAATGCTAATAAAGTTCAATTCTGTTCTGATCATTCATACTATTTTTGACTAATTACCTTCTACAGTATACTTAATTTATCTTGAATGGATATGTAAATATGTATATTGAAAGGGCAAGATGTTCATCTTTAATTATTATATTCTACTGAAGAAGTCTGTTTTCAATTAAAAGAACTTACTACTTTTTACTTCAATTTCTTTTTGTCAGAGATAATGAAAACATACCGATTGTTTTTTATTTTCTTGAAATAGTTCTTGTTTTGTGTAATGAGGCGTTTCTTTTGAATGAAATTTTTATTAAGTAATATAAGGAGGTTATTATGTTCTATCTAATTCAATTAACATTGATTGTTTTGTTTCTGTTTGCCGCGAAGTAGAAGTTGTCATATGAAAGTGAGGCGAGTGTATTACCTTTGAGATTATTTTATCTTAAATATGTATTCACTTTACTTGTTTTGTTCTCTTATTGAGACAGTGGGAATAAATATATATTTTTTTTGCAATGAAATTGATTCCCTACGATGAGGAAAAAGATCATTGAAAATATCAAAGAGAAAAGAAGATCAAAGGAATGAAGGAATACTCTATGGATGAGGAATAACATGTCTGCGAGAGAAGAGAGAGAAAGAGAAGTTCCAACAAGAGGCATCATTCTTAACAATATAATTAACTTTTTCTATATACTATTTTTGCTATCGGTTGACTTATAAGAGAATTGTGAATCTAACTCATTTGTTTAACCCTATGATCTACAAAACAATTAATACAAGACGTTCTAGATCATAATATTCAATATCAACCCTATAGATCTCTCTCTTCTTGCTTTTCTGTTTATTTATATAAGATATCATATTATTCTTTATATTAATTTAGATAATCTCTCTCGTGCCTTGATTCATACAATCAGATATATTTTCTATTAATCATAATTTTAATATAGTCTTGTATACAAATTTATTTCAAACTAAGGTTTTGAATTTAGTAAAAATATAGAATAAATATACAAGTATTAAACATTTTTCGTGATTAATCACAATTTTATTGAACTGTATGGTGGTGGTGGTGGTTCGGAATACCAGGTGTAGGGAGGTGGTGCAGAAGAGTGTATATTATAATCATTTTGTTGTTCAGTATGACGTTGTTCCAAGCCAATACGGTTTCGATTTTTATGTCTAAGACATATAAAAACGAATAAACATAATAGTAGACATATTACTGGAAATGAAACGAACAATATAACAAATTCCAAATCAGAAAGACGTCTAGGACGGCAGTGATTAAGTGTATTGTAACACGGAGTTGATGACATATACCTTTATTTGCTTGAGAAAAAAATGTATATGAATTTCTATGTTGATTTTTTACTTGTTTTAACTTATCTTTTTATGATAGACAATAATTTTAAAAAGGTCATTAATGTCATAAACAGATTATGATGCAACGAAATAAAGTGATTTTTAGTCTTTAAAAATCAAATAAAAATTATTTATTTCTTTGGTCTACAAATATCATTTAAACGTTTATCAATATAATTATCGAGTTGTTTGTATTGTTTATTTTGAAATTCTTCTGATTGAAATACATGATCAGATTTTGATAATTGTAAATCACGTCTTTTTAAATATTCAGTCCAAACTAAATGATCAAACCATTGTTGAAATTCATTTGGAATAATTATTTGTTCATCAGATAATATTTCTTTTATTTTATATTCACGACGATAACGTCTCATTCGACATTGATCTTGTGTTGATTCAAAAAATATTCGTATATCAAACATATTAGTTAATTCATCAGATAAAGCAAAAAGAAGAAATCCTTCAACAATAACGAATATATATTTGTTTTCGTTCATAGAAAGATTTTCTCGATGATATCGAGTTATTTTTTCTCGATTATGTTTAATCTGACGCATAAGTGTTAATAAACCATCAATATTCAAAGTTTCAGGTTCTTCTTCACTACGAATACGACCAAGGATAGGATGATTTATAATAATACTACGAATAAAAAAATGATCTAATTCGACGAGATCGAAAGGTGACTGAAGATGATCAATTAAATGTTTAGCATATGTTGTTTTTCCACAACCTGATGGACCAGCAATACCAATAAAAATAACTTGACTATTATTTGAAGAAGTTGTCATTTTATATATAATAAATTATATATTGTCTAGACTATCGTATTTTTCCTAAAAATTAATATATATAATTTTATTAATGAGTTGCATAGAATAGTTTTAAAAAATATTTTATATTTTTACCAACATTGTTAGGAAGAAAAAAAAATCGTTCCGTTACATAAGCCATGTGACATTTATCTGTGTACACACTACACGAAAGAAAAAAGAATATTCATCGTATGTTCTATAATTCAACGTTTCACTATAGAAGCATAAAAATTGAAATACTAAAAAACAAATCATGAGTCAAAATGTAACATGTTTAATACAAAATTCGATTTATACTTTTTATTTCAATTATATTTTGACCTCAATTATCTTTAATTTTATTTATTTTAAAAACGTACATAATCAGAACACATTTATGAGGACCTTCTATAAACGTAACAAATCACGTCTGTGTTGAAGGTTATTAATCAGTTATTTTAGCTCTGGTCCGACATTTAATGTAAATATGCCAATCAATGAAGCATATTTACAGCGAGTGTAAACGTGTCTCGGCGCTATCCGTTTAGGCTTCGTAAAGGATGAGACAAGGATCTTTTCTCGTCCATAACTTATGGAAACATAAAGGACATATTCATCACGATCTCAATTGATCCCTTCTCACCTTTTGTTTTATCTGTACCTTCTTCCTTGATGTTATCCTATATAATGCTGTGTTCCATATGATATGGATACGACTGTATTGATGGATTGATGGAGTTATCATCAATACTGAAAGTACCAATAGCACTATATCTCCACTTTGTCATTAAATAATAAAATACAATAGATGTAACAACACTAATTTCACCATTTAGGCACAATAAAAAACGCTCAAAATACATCGATTTGAGTTGGATTTTTTTGTCTAACAACATCATCAATGATATGAAAATACTATTAGAATATTTCGTTCGATATAGATGCCAGAGGTCACCAAATAAACGCTTATCGTTGATGTCGTTTCTTTTTTTATTATTGACTAACTATTCATATTGTCTTATATAATATATGTAAGAAAAACTCTGACTTTAATTTAGTGTAAAATCTCATTGACAACTAATTGATTACTAATATACAAAATTCTGTTCAACACCTTTTCATACGATATCCTATGTAACTAATGCCAACTTTCTGATGATATAGAACTCTCATGACCAACCGTTTTAACAAAAAAAATCACATAAATTAGTTATACTGAACCGTACGTCAATCAAAAATTATTAATTAGTATTCAAAATAGTTATAGTAAATTTATTTCTTAAATACAAATATTATTTAATTTCAAGCTAAAGATAAATATAAACTGTTACTGTTGCTTCGAACTACTCTACCAATTTTTTAAATAATAAAATTCTGTGACAAAATCCATATTCTTAATCTTTAGATTCGAACATTTCTTCATCGCATTGCTCTTCAATGTTTATTAAGTTTGAATATAATAACGATTTGTATCAATGAAATGGTACAGAAAATTTATTTACAGTTGTTTTAATTATGACAGCCGTAGTTATACGAGATCGTGTTTTTAATTTAACGAATGATGCAGAATAAATGAAAGTTTAATTATTATTTTATCGTATTTTGTGTCGTTACGCCATCTTTCGACCAGTTTTTGATTAAAAGTTTTTCTAACGAATAAAATGTGTGACGAACTGCATGGATGAGTGAAGTATTATCATTACTATTTCCAGTGTTGATGTTTATTAAGGTATTTTATATCTTTAATCGTCTTTATGAGACATAAGACATAAGCTTATGTAAGAAAGAGAAAAAGATAAAATAATGTAGGCAACACATTACAGCGTGATCGAGTTGTTGACACAGATATTACTTTCAATCATTTAATAAATAACTGCATTTATTTTGATGCTATTCAGCTAATCATTGCTTTCGATTTAAATCTCTATTGCCAACTGAGAAAGAAAATTTGTCTTTATTAATTGGCAAAAAAAAAATTAATACAGTTAGACTGAATTAAAAATGGAATTCGATATCATTCAGACATTAGCATCAACGCTTATTAGAGATAGACAAAGTTGGGTTCTTTTTGAAAATGAGAATCACTCACTCAGTGAATAAATAATAAACATAACTTATCCCATGTGGATCATATAATTGAGTGAATCTACAATAAATACGAAATTTTTCAGATTTAAAAAAAATAATGTAAACGTATTTTTCTTTATTTGCCTCAATTTCTTTCATTATTCTTGATTCTTGACTTGAAAATCCCAGTCTTACATCATTGTTTTAGAGATATTGATTCTGAAATTTTTAAAAAGTTCGAGCCATTAGTACATTTGTTTAAAGAGACTCTTTTTTTCTAGTACATTAAAAAATTTGGTAATTGATGAAGGGATTGGGATGACATTATCTCATGATTCCATCAGTATCAGATTTGGCACTGTTATAGGTTATTTTGCAAGACCATTTTAAGGCAGACGTTTATAAAATAATAGTGCATGATCCAAATAATTTCAGTTCAAGAATAATGAAGAAAATTGAAACAACAACAGAAAGAAATATGGCATTTAAAGAAAATTTTTTATATGATTTTTCGAAGAACAGAAAATGCTTCATTTTTATGTTGAAGTTCTATACATTGTTTTACAGAAGTAGTTGTAAAACTAATTCTAACAAAAAAAAGCTTGCAAATTTTATTCCATCATTGCAAACAAAATCAGTATATATAGTAGAAAGACAGCAGAGGTATATTACCTTATTCTTGATATAAATTTTTTTGGACATCCTATATATTTCTAAATCACTGATTTAACGATTTATCAAAAGATAAAAGAATGAAACCCTTATAGTCCAAGATATGCATCTATAAGGGAAATATTATATATATCATTTTCATCCTCAGTACTAACAAAAATATATAAATATTTTGAAAAAAAACTTCTTACATTGTGACATATATATATTATATTATACTTTTGTATTTGATCAATCTTTTTCAAATACCCACAAAAATGAAACATAAATTAGTGTTTATGATAATATTAATTTATTTAACTATGTGTGACGTACATTCGCAATTCTTAGTTGCACCATCAATCAAAAAGGAGATAAAACTGAATTATAATATAACTTGAATGATACATAAAGACAATTTAGAGAATAATCCAACTAACATATGGTACATATAGGTCTCCATTGTTGTAAAATATTTTCGTTCTATTAATATGACTAATTTTTTTTTCTTTCTATAGTTGGTTTTTTCCATGTTAGTTACGTAAATTACTTTCTAAGTTGTAAATTACCTATTCTTCAAATTATACTATAATTCACTTCCATCGTCTTTTTGTTTGATGACGCCACTAAAAGTTGCGAAACATACATCATATAATTAAATAAATTAATATTAGAATGAAATTTATGTTTGCTGTCAAAATGATATTATATATTCAAAAAATGTTGTCCATAAACAAAAATAATTATCCTCATTTTTTTTCTTATTTTCAGATAACAAAACGTATAAATGGCATCATCAACTCCACTATGTACTATTGACAAATGTGAAATTTATTCGTGTGCTGTCTGCCATTGTTGCCAAAATAATTTATGTCTTGATCATTTAAAAGAACATAAAGATCAACTCAATGACAAACTGATACCACTTGCTAATCAAATTAATACACTTCTTGATGACTTGCAGCAGTATACTCCAACTTCTTCATCTACTTTCAATGTACTAGAAGAATGGCGTATTGCAGCTCATGCAACAATTGATCGTTTTTGCCAACGTATACAGCATGAATTGTTTGAACAGAAAAAAAAAAACTCACTAGAAAAACTCCATAAAACACGAAATACTTTAGATCAACTCATCTGTAAACAAGGAGCTACTCGTCAAAGTATTGATTTACTAATCAATGATATTCAGTCGATTCAACAAGAAATTGAGAGTGCTCAAAATATTCAAATTAATTTACGTCCATTAGTCATTGATGAAAATGCTATTTTACAGTCAAATACTTCCAACAGGCAAGATTTCACTACTATCTTTCCATTAAAAAAAGACTGTTATTCTATCCCATCATCAGTGAAACATAACACTTTGCTGACAAAATTTTCTAGTCACATATGAGGAAAAAGAGTATCCTCTTCGCCGTAAGAACTTTTGATCAACCTTGATTAATATGTATATGTTTTAAATTGAGAAAAATTTAGTATTTTAATATTGTTTCGAATGATACAATAAAGTTATTTTTTTATTAAGACAACAGCACCGTAAATCCATTGAACATGTACATCCATCTTCGCACTGTGAAACAGCTTCTGGATCAGGAAATAACGTGATGATTATGGACAAAAATAGTTTCCAAATTTTTGTCGAGGTAAGTCAACATTTTTAGAATAAATTTTTTAAATAATCATCAGAAAAGATCTTCAACAATATATTATATATTTATCCTTAGAGTCCCTTTCAAGGACGAATCTTGGTAACGGTAAAATATATCTTGCTTGAATATTGATAATTATTAATTTGAAAAAGTTATTAGGTAAAACCATCGGATACAATTATGGAACTCAAGCGAAAAATTCAGGATAGAACAGAGATTCCAATAGATCAACAACGTCTTACATATATGTGCAAAACGCTCAGAGGTAAGAACTTTTGCTTGTGTACAAGTCCTATTGCATTTTTTAAAGATGATTATACGATCGCCACGTCGGATATTCAAAGACAATCCAACATACAACTTTATTTGTGTCTTATAGGACAAACGAAGTGATAAAAAATCTATGTTACATCTTAATCATCGACAATCGATTAAACGATTTTAACATATTATAATGAAAGTAAATCCCATGTTTGTAAATAATTCTTGATTATTTATTTACGAACTTGTAAGTTTGAAATTTAATTAAATAAATTGTCTTAATTTGTTTCTTGAAATCAGATTTTTAATTTATAAATTTTCTTTTTTTAATTTTAAGTCTCTGGTGATGATAAATATGAGTAAACATATTATTTTTACAAATTTTGAACCACGAATGGAATAAAATTAAGATTTGCATTCGGAAAAAAACCTATTTCAAATGAATATCAATCAATTCTAGAAAAATTATTGATCCAATTAAAAGTAAATCTGAAAATTGTTCAGGTCGTATATGAATTAGCCAATACTAATTATATATCGATATAAATTGATTAAAATAATGTAAAATAACAGTTATTTCATAAGTTTTAGTTTCATTTTCATTTATTTATCTATTTTTGTTGTATTTAAAGGTGAAGAAATATGGACTCATTTTTTGCATCGTTTTTCTATGCATGTAACTCCTTATGATACATATCAATTATACATATGGTCATCAACACTCTATGTCTCATTAGTCTAAGTTTGACATAATGGTGTTGTTGTCTCCTATATATAAACAACAACAAGTTTTCTATCATTTGCATAGAGTATAAAGAGAACAGAAGAACAAAAATGATTCACAATAAAGTGAATGAGTGACTAACTGGTTTTTTTCTAATCTTAATAAAAAAAATAACTAAAAAGAATCTAATATTTTTATTAATATAATACATTTTAATAATTGACACAAATTGATTACAATCTCTCTAGAATGATAGTTTAAATGTCACTTATCAAATATACATGATGAAATGTTTATGTTTACATATGGTAAAAATAAAAGAAAACAAATAAAGATAAAGTCGACATTTATGAATCATCGTATATTTTCAAAAATGATTTTTTGAGAAAGGATGTGCATTAGTGAATAATGATATAAAACAACAGATATGATAAACATTTGTATTCTTTAAGCACTATTTTGCCATAAACTTGCTACTTTTCCAGCAATAGATACATCAATTGGAGGATATTGAAGTTTTTCTTGGTAAGGTGGAACATAACATGGTTGATACATGTATTGATATCCATTTATTTGTGAACAAACACGTTGACGTATTTGAAAACTTTTAAGTTGAAGTAAATATTGATTAATAATATTATTTATCCAATGATATTGATTGACAAACTGAATATCAGATATTTTATCAGCAGGATCATTTTTTGTAATTGAATTTAAATAAATAATAAGTTTTTTTACATTTGAACAATGTTGAACAAATAATGGTATAAGTTCATCTGGTGATTTTAATTCACATATTTGAATTACAATATAAATAAGACTATTAGTTTTAGGAATTATTTGTAAATAATCATTTTGAGTTTTAACAGATTCAAAAATTAATCCACGAAAATATTTTAAATTAGGCATATGATTAAGTAAATTATTAATAATAGATACATTTTGACAACCATCAATTCGTAAATATTCAAGTGAACAAAGTTGTAATGGAAGTTGATCAATATCAATAATTAAACGCATTCGAAATACACATTTTTTTAATTTTATTTCTCCTAATGAAAGAATTTTTTTTTGTATAAATGCAAGGTCTTCTTGATTATTTCCAAAACTACTTGGACATATACTTAAATATATATAATCAAGTTGATTTAATGGAATAGAATTAAGAACAAAAATATATTGTTCTGGTAATAAATTTGATATAGAAAGGGCACGAAGTAATGTGATATTTAAATTGTTAAGAAATGGAATTTGATAACGACCACATATTTTAAGTGAACGAATATGATGAGGTAATAAATGAAGATTTTCAAATGTATAGTTTTGAAGATTTATATAATGAGGATAAGTATTAATAAGATCATTAAAACGTTTATTAAGATTAGCAAAAATCAAATTTATATCATTAAATGAAAAATAATCAAATAATTCCAATATAAGTTCGTTGCTTAAATCTTCCAAAAAACTTATATTTTCATATTTAACATGCGTTGGTCGTTTTATTTTTGACTTGTTCGGACCCATTTCAATATATATATTTATAATTGTGCAATTGTATTATATAAAAAAAAAACAAAGTAACGTGTCATTTTTATGTTAGTAAAATATTACAGGTCTTTTTTTTCTCATCCTCTTAGAGAATAAAATGAGTCATACAAGATTATTTTCAAAACATTATTCTAGTCTGTATTTTTATTATTTAATTAAACACAAATATATACAATATTTTATTAATTAACTAATCTGCTAAAAAATATTTCGAATTTTAATTAAATCGTAATTCATTATAAAAACTAAGTGTACTAATAATACTTGTTTGATACATAGTTGTTGTTCGTACAACACTAAAACGTTCAGCTCGTTCAAAATTTGCTTTTGTTCCTTCATAATATGATCCATCAGAAAGAACAAGTGATAATAAATTTGTACATCGTATTCTAAAAATAAGATATTGATTTATAAAATAAATTTATTAATAATAAATACCTAAGATGATCAATAAATTTTGATGAATTATCACTAAAACGAAGTGTTTCAGGATCCCATTGAATTTCAAGACGTCGTAAATGTGGACAATTAATTGCACATGCTTCTAATATTTGATCAATATGAATACGACGTGACATTTGTCGAAACCAACTATGCGATGTACCAATAATAAATATTCTTTAAAAGAAAAAAAAAAAATTTTTTTTAAAGAATTAATTAATATTAGTTTACTTAAGTCGACGAAGATATCGAACAGCATCAATCCAAAATTGTTCTGTTATAGCATCATGACCTGTATAACTTAATGCTTCTAATCGATATGTTACATTAGGTGATGATGTTAATAGACGATACATTGTTTCAACATTTAAATTAACTGTATTACTTAAATCAAGTGCTCGACATCCATTTAATTTACCTCGATCAATTAATAAATTTAATACCTTAAATAGATAAAAAAAAATATTCTAAAAAAAAAAAAGAACAACATCATATTTACTTTATCAGTAAAACCATCACAAAAAGGAACAGCTAAATATTGAAGTTTTGGTACATGAGCAAAAAACTCAAGTAAAGCATGTTCACTTAATTCAGTTGATGAAATATCTAATTCTGAAAGTTGAGTTGTTGACCAATTAACATCAAGTATTGCTTCATCTTGAATACCTATTAATAAATATTCAAATTCTCTTATTTCATATTTTTGTTTTTCTTAGAATTTTTTCTTAATAGGATGATGCTGTGTATAATATGTTCTTACTCCTAAATATCACCCATTGAGTTGTTATTATATATTTATTAATCTAATAGAACAGCAAGAAATCTCAAGAATAAATATGTTTCTTTCCTAATCAATTAAATTCTATATTCTTTATTTTTACCTGTATTTTGTAATAATAAACATTGAAGTTTTTCACAACGATTCATTAAATTTTTAAAACTAGTACCACATACTCTTGTACAAAAATTTAATGCAAGACATTGAAGATGTATACAACCAGATGCAATAGCTTCAATATGACTATCATCAATAAAACCTATACCATATAAATTAATCACACGTAAATTTGGTGCATGTGCTTTTATTTTACTAATATTTATTGTTTCATAATTATCCGTTTCTTCTGGTGATGTTATTGAAGATTTTTCTAATGTACCAATAATATGTAATGTATTTAATGAAGATATAAAACCATAAATTCGACGCATAAATGCTTCAAGAAAAATAACTTCCGATAGACAAATACATAAACGTTTAAGATTACATGGAAATTCATTTAATTCACTAAAATCATGTAATTGCATAGCTGATGAAAAATCAAGTGTCAAATATTCTAAATTTGGACAATGTATAGCTAATTCACGTAGAACTTCAACTGTAACTAATTCAACAGGTAAATCAATATAAAGAAGTGCTGATGCACAACGTGTACCAAGTATATGAAGAAATGTATCAATATGTCGAACATGAACAGCACCAATATAACCATTTGTGCATTCTGGGCGTAAAAAAAGTCGTCGCCATAATTGTTGATGACGTGAAACAAGAGAATACCATCGATGACATACACGTGTACAATGAATAAGATCAAGTGGAGTTAGATATGAAAATATTGAAAGAAGAATTGCATCAGGAAGAAAACGCAGTGAAGTAAGCTAAAAACAAAAACGAAGAGGAAAACTTTCATTAATAAAAATAAGACATTAAAATAATTAAATTTACTCGACTTGATCGACGTCTTTGTAAATTTCCAGTTGTTGAATCATTATATCCATCTATTTCTACATCTTGTTCATTAATATTCGATACTATACGACTTGGTTGTTGACCGCTAGCACCATGTGCAATAATTGATAATGTTCGTCTGTTATCCATACCCAACTGACACTCTAAAATATGGTATTTGTCTGAGTCTATTCAACGAA
>JAJEKB010018122.1:0-29814 GCA_022393335.1 Macrotrachela quadricornifera
AGAATTTTCAGAATTGATTACAACAGATTCAAGTATGTATTAGAAAATGCTTATTCGGCTTTTTATAATTGTTCTTCTTTGATCAAAATTATATTGTTCAAAAATAATATTATTTCTTTTTACATAATGACATATAGATAATGTATTTTGCCATGTTTATCTTAAAGTAATGAGATAGTAAATAATTTATCAATAATATGAAGTGGAGTGAAAGTCTTTAGAAAAGTAAAAAAATGTTAGACATTTGTTAAATTATATTGTTGATTTCTAAACCAATCAATTTTTTTTTATTTTTGGAAAATGTACCGTAATGAAATGCAGGTTTTTCTAAAAGAGACTGCATAATTAGTCATTCTTATCTATTTTGTTACAACAAAAAACTATTTTTGAATTTTTTTTCTTACAATCCGATTCATATAGCTAAAAGTAGTTGGAAAAAATAAAGGTTTCAAAGTGTAAAAACGTTGTAAGAATATTTTTTTTAGAAGTGTTTAGATTTTTATTTGTCTTCTAAGATTTATTCTGAAAAAATATATCCGCCATAATTTATAGAATTGTGCGAGAAAGATCTATAAAATAAAAATTATGAATATACAGAAATCTAATGAAATATCAATATGGCTGTAACTTTTATTTAATTTTTATGATGACCAGAAAAAGAAGAACGTGAGCGAGTATATTGTGATTTAGTCGATGTTTTCGTATTACGTATGGGATTAATTTCTTGAGATACTGTAGTATATTCAATGTAGTCTTTTAATGATGTTGTTGTGGATGTTCTAGATAAAAATTGCAAAGCTGAAATAGAACAAAGTCAACATATGAATTTTATAAGTATAAACAAAATAAACTTACATAATAATTGATCTTTAGTAGTAGTTGGAGCAGGTTTAATATTCATATTTGTCGATGTTTTGTTTGTATTCATTGATGGTAATTGCACAAAATAAAACATACTATTTATATAATTTTTTATTTCGTAGATATTTAATGATGAATACTCTGTAAATAATTCACAAGTATTATTAAATGGAAAACAATTTAGTGATTGAATATTTTTAGTTGATGTTATCATCATACATATACATTTAATACATGTTTCATTTATTATTAGTATTGATCCAGTTAATCTAGCATTTTTTATTAGACCAATTTTTATTGAAATTGTATTTGTATGAAATAATAAAACGAAATATATGATTAATACAAACATTTGATTAATTTTCTTTTTTTAAATTGTAAGTATAAGAATTGTTCGTTTATTGTAAGATAATAAATAATATTTTTATATAAAATATTTTTACATTTTTCTTACGCTATATTCACACGTTTAATTTTTAATTAACACTCTAAATTTTCACAGGAATAATTAGTTATTATATATCAAATATGGTTATTCCAGTGTAAATTGATCTGACAAATCGTTCTTTAAAATATCGGTTGTATAAGAAATGAAAAAATTAATATGATATTTTGATATTTTATTATCATATTTTTGATATTCTTGACAATACTTCTATCATAAAACTTTTAACTACATTTACTAGAGTATCTATTCGATTTATTAGGTACAATTTTTTTACATACCATACATCATCAGTAATATAGGATTCATACAAAAAAATGCAAATCAAACTCAATCGTGTTGCTAAATTTTTTTTCCAAGAAAAAAATAGCAAAGATCTCAATCTTGATATCTCATAACGTCACTCAAAATCACTGTAGAGTTGTAAAATCTTCAAGTCTATTATTTCATCTTTGGATAATCTACATGCTTAACTAAATAAATGCTGGCATAGAAGATGACAAGAAAATAGAAAGACATATTTATAGTGTACTTAGATAATTTGATTTTACTCAAGATAATTACTCTTCTAAGTCGTTACTTTGAGATATCAATCACCGACAAGTCAAAACAATGTTAGTTCTTGAAGCTATCTTACGTGATAGAAATTCTAGAATAACTTTCTTCTCTAAATCTTGATAGAGTTTTCTAGCAAAACAGTTGAATCTTATGCGAATTTAACTTAAAATATTAATCTATGAAATCAATCTATTTTAACAAGTCCAGGTCAACAATAACAGTCGTATATTAATTATTTTAGTATTGCAAACAACGATAAACAATTTTAAGAAATTTGTGTTTTTTTCCATATATATGCAAAATTATTTAAATAAAATAAAGTCTTTTGGTATTACAATAGAATCATAGAATTAATCCTATATATAATCTTTATGTTAAATTCCAAAATTATTTTGTTAGTCTAATTATAAGTAAATTATAAAAGTACATGTTGAGGATATTTTAAAGTTATAAAATTCATGATATTTACATGTTGATGAAGTTAGCGGCAGATTCGAATTTCTCCAGAGAACATTCGCACATTAACCTGTATCAAAGCAGCTCATCAGTGTGTGTTGTACAACTCGACGAGCCCTATCCAATGGTGCAATCAGATTTTTCATAGTCAAAAGTATGATCGAGAAAATTTCAAAATATTGTGTTTTTTTTCTTCGACACAGGTTAATGTGCGAATGTTCGCTGGGAAAAGTCGGATCTATCGCTAACTTCACCAACGTTGATTTCTTATTTCTTGTTAAAATATGATCTATTTAACATCTATTATTGTTATGAGATTAAACGAATAATTTTTGTCCTAGTATTTAATACAGTAATGTATTTTATAGAAAATACATGTAAAAAATAATAACATTGTTCCAAATGATATATAACATTTATTAGATAATTTTTACAATAAAACTTCTACAGTACTTTCATTTATGAAGAATACAATTTCCAGTTAGGTACAATTATATTATTTCATCTTATAAAAATATATATTTATAAAGAAAATCTTAATAACATATGTACTGTAATATATCATATGTGTTGGATAGCAAACCAATTATATTTTTGCCCCTTTACTCTTGATAAAGAAATCATATTAATACTTCATACTATTGAAGAACAAATATTTATCACTTAATCAATAATCTATGCAATTTACTATTAATACAACTAATATTTACAGATTAATTTAATCATATTCATGATTAATTAGATAGCTTCTTTCTTCGTTTCATTTACTCGAAATGAATGACAAAAGTCTGGCGTCGTAGCGACACTTTATAAAAATATAGGATTTTAAAGCTTTATTTTTATAGGATCGTCTATTCCTATATAGGACATTTATAGGATACCCATTTTGAAATAGTTTCGAGTCTTTTTAGTAGAAGCTTTAATTAAGGCAATGATAGAACTGAAAGATGCACTCTTTCTCCAACACCTTATCTGATAACTTTAGTAAAAATATAGTATTAGATCGGTGAAATTAATAAAACAAAAGTGTTGTTCGATTGCTCTTCGTCCCCTATTGGAACAATCAAGATCATTTGTTTTACAAAGAAGACATTGAAATGCTTTTGTTCTTTTTCCATGTTGTAACCATTTATTCAATTCAATTCCACTGGCATCTGTTCGACTTAACCAGCTTTGATTAAATATTGAATCTTGAGGCATTATTACTTAAAACAAAGTATATCAATTACAGTACTCACCATAAGTAGTTGCGAACTGTTTTTCTTGTTCAAAAATGACTTTTATTTTATCTTCTTGCTTTGTTTGAATGGGCTAGTCGAGCTCATCATCCGGTATAAATAGGAGCATTTATATTCATTCTATTATCAATGTATAACTAAATAGAAAATGAACCTTTTCTTAAGAAAAGATGAGAAATTATCTTTTTATTAAAGGCAGAGCTATTCTCCACATATATCAAATGGTGATATTTCACAGTATCTATACGAACCCAAGGCGAACACAGGAAATCGGATCCTGTCGGATCTATATAATTTCTGTCAGAACCCATATGGTTTTTGTCGGATTCCCATCAGCCAGATTCCGACCCGGATTTTGTCGGGATGCGCCGGAAACAAGATGAAATCCGACCGGATTTCATTATGTTTCCGTTACATTCCGACGAAATCCGGGCCGGAATCCGGCTGATAGGAATCCGACGCGGATCCGATCGAAAACGATCGGATCTACAGGTCGGATTGAATGTCCTGGGAATCAGCGAGTGATTGTAAAATGTAGGCTTAAAGAGTATGAAATAGCTGGTGAAGTATAAGTTGCACAAAAAGCAGGTCTATATCGGGAAAAACAATACGTGATGATTCGATCTATGATAGCTCAATATTTAATCGAATCTATCGGCCAAATTGGATTTAGATTACCACAGAAAGAAATAAAAATTAGTAAAACCACATTAAGAAGAAGATTTAAAGAGGCTTGTGTACATTTAATGAAACCGACTCCGAAGTCGTTGCTAACAAGTAACGATATTTTAAAAAAGGCTCCAGCAGGATATAAAACTCAAAGACTATGATCCAAGTGAAAATGTCAGGGCATTAATGAAGTTCAGAATAAACAAAGAACTAATATATATTGTTCAATAATTTCATTGAAAGAATTTTAAAAAAGAATGGAGAAACTTAGCTAATAGATTTGCTAAAAAATTAGGCGATTCTATGAAAAATAGAGTAGCATTGTTAATTGAAAAAAAGGCGATTATATTAATTACTAGAGGAGGTACCTACTCCAAAGAGAATATGGTTAAAGTTTTGCATCTTCCACCCGACTTTTTCTGCTATATATAACACGTTTTTTACAGGACTGTTCCCCGCTGTGGCTGAGCCATCTGCAACAGAAATTTTCCCGTCACCCCTGAAACTTCTATGACAGGACTTTTACCGGTATGCATCAGGCATCTTTAACAGGATTGTTCCTGCTATACGTCAGGTATTCGCCATTGAACATTTCTCGCTGTGCGTGATACCTCTTTCATAGGACTTTTTTCATCGTACCTGAAACTTCTGCTACAGAGCTTTTCCCGCCGTGCATAAGGCAACTTCAATGGGACTCTTCTTATTGGGCTCAAGCTGACATCCTCACTCGCATCCACTTTGGACACGTTCACTCTCAAAATTGCATTGAACTGCGTCAGTTGATTAGAAAGCGAATAAAATCACAGTCTCTTACGACTTCGATAAAGTTTCACGCACGCTTTCCTTTCTCACCCCAATCACTCTGTCGACTTTCCGTAGCGCACACAAGGAACTGATGCGGATAGTTTCGTGACGCTATCTCTCACGATGACTAAATGTATAGCGAACAGACTCATCAGAATCTCGATCTGTATTGATCGGAATGAAATTTCACCCAGTCCTTTCCACGCACCCTATTTGGTGGTTCCAACCTCAAGTTGACTTTCCTCAAAAGCTAAGGAAGTAGTGTGGAAACTTTTGTAACGCTAGCTATCACACGGACTAAATGCATAGCGAACAGCAGACAAACGTTCTTCTTTAAATATATAGATACGTCATCGTTGTGAATCAAGAAAAACAACGAATACGCTGTTTCTGTAAGTCATAGAAAACTAATGGATACACTATAGCTGTGAATCAAGGAAACACTTGTATACATTTTTTTCTCTTATAACCTATTAGAAACCTTCGATTTTCACATTTAGACCAAAGAACCATCGATACGAAATGATTAATCTTAGAATCATAACAAACTCGCTAAATTTCTGAAAAATTCATGCAAATTTCATTGCCATATGACTTGGGTAAAATTTCACCCTCACACCTCCACCCTACTTCTATTAATGGTAACAGCACTCTACAAAACTATCCCTGGACTAAGAAAAGTACCGTGGAAAGTTTGGTACTGTTAGCTAAGACACTATTATCTGAGAGTGAGATTTCATCCACACCCACACCCTCGGTGGGTGACCCCTCTATGACCATCCTCCGGGCCTGGGGATGCACCATGGAAAGTTTGGTGACGCTAGCTCGTACAGGCGCCGAATGCATGAAGAACAAACAAGCAGACAAACTTTCTTGTTTATATATATAGATTATAAGCATTCCAATTACACATTCAAACCAAAGAACCATCGATACAAAATGATTCATCTTAGAATCATAACAAAATTCACTAAATTTCTGAAAAAATTCGTGCAAATTTCATTGCCATATAATTTTTGTGAAATTTCACCCAAACACTACCATACTACTCCTATTAATGGTAACAGCACTCCATAAATTCACCATTGGACTCAGAAAACCACCGCGGAAAGTTTGGTAGTGTTAGTTAAGACAATACTATCTGGGTGAGATTTCACCCACACCCAAACTCACACTCTCGGTGGGTGACCTCGCTATGACCTTCATCTGGGCCTGGGGAGGTACCATACAAAGTTTGGTGGTCGTAGCTTTTACAGGGACTGAATGCATAGTGAACAAACAAACAAACAAACAGACATTCTTCTTTATATATTTAGATTAGGAATATGTACATATAATGTAGATTTTGTAAATAAAATATGATAAAATAACGCCTTTGTTTTTCTTGTTTTTTCATTTGTATCCACTTATGACAGATGCTGTAGATGTGGATTTGAACAAAAACTATCTCAAATGGACAAAATTTTTATAATAGGAGTTGTGGCACAAATCTAAGTTTTGTGTATTATATAAATAATTGAATGTCCTATAAGAGATACAATATAATTCGAAAAATCGAACTGATCATCTTAGAGCTATCAATTGTTAATTTTGAAATGGGATTTATTAGGACTGGAATGAGGTATAATCTTTTTATGATGGGATACATCGCTAGGGTACATAACTCACTTTCTGAAATGGAAGATTTTTATTGGAAAACCTTATAGAAGGACACCTTCTTTATAAAAAACAATATTCTATTTGACATTCTGATAGAATCACTTTATTGTTCATCTTTTTACAAAGAAAAGCACTTTTACAGGTAAATTATAATTTTGAAAACAATTTAATCAACAAACAAAAATAGAAAATTTTATATTAGCTCTTTACGACCGGATGTGCCCTGAAGGTGACATTTTCCCGTAGGAGGGTACGACATTTTGCAAATATCCGGCTGTACAGGATTAAGTCATGTTAAATATTGGATTGGCTAACGCAAGGTTTTTTAATATCACTATACTTCTCTAAATGTCGAGCATAATGGCTTAATTCAAATTCATTCTAAAACACGTAAAAAAACATTCGTTATGCTTGATCTTACAGTTCAATCTTATTTGTAATTCAGTAGCCTCAAATTGACAGGTAGAGTGGTTCATTAGCTAGTTCTTTAGGAGCACATTTCACTGTAAAAGCCTCTATAAAAGTGACAGAAGTCTGTCAGGGAATGTAGCTTAGTCTTGTTACAAGATCGATATACGGAAGTCAGATTCGTTTTATATTTCATATCGTCTTCGATGTGAAAAAGTCAAACGAAAAACATTTTAAAAAAATTACAGAATATAGAAACTCTAATTATGAAGGGAATACAATATAATCAACATAATAGTCAATAAATTCTAAACGATTACTCTCATAAGTTCATTTTGAAAACATTTATAGTCCCCAGATACTTGTGCATTATCGATACAATTTAGATATAATTTCGAGAGCAGTAAAACTTTTTATTTTTATTTTTTATTGGGAGTCATTAATATTTCTCTTTTGTTTTATTGACGTCTGATAAGAGGCATTTTACGGTATATTTGCAAGAGTGACTTTTATGTATGAATCAGTACAATAATCACACTATTTTAGCGTCTATAAACTGCACATTATTCTAGCTACAATTTTTAGAGAACGAAAGCTCAAGTGACAGTTATTTTAATCAAAAGTTTCGTTAACATCTAAAGATGAAAAGTCCCGTATTTTCGTCACTTTTTAAAGAAAATCCTTTTTTTTTTTACAAAGATTGAATCCTATATGAAGTTTTATATTTTCAAAAAACTTCTAGTTCGAGTTCATATTATATCGTAATATCGACTCAGAACCTCATATGGGATACAAAATGTGTACCTCAAGGGTACACAACGTTATGGGGTACAAATTCCCGAGATGAGGTATTGTATCCCCAAATGGGTTACAGTTGGCAACCTTGGATCATCTATAGTCTAAAACTATTTTAAATACTATTATTCAAAATTTAATTATAATTGTTGATATTTCATGTAATTATATTTCACATATTTTCCGAGAAATTGCTGTTTTAATAAAGAATTTCTGACCAGGCAAAAAATAAATAAACGATTACATATATAAGAGATGAATCTTTCAAACAACAGATGCAAAGAAACAGGCAGGTTCTGCATGTATATGTGGCACTATCATTCACAGAAATTTTATATTCATTAATCAAATTCTTGGAGACAGTTTAACGTTATCGTTTTCAGGAAAATATGACTTTTTTTTAAGAGACATGTTTCTTTTTTCGAAAAATATAGGAATATAGGAAAATTTAGAAAAAATAGGACATTATAGGGCTGATTCCGAAAATATAGGAATTATGGGACGACTACGAGACCAGCAAAAGTCCATTAATTAATTAGTTCTAGCAATTAGACGATAGTATAGCTCTATACTTCTATAAATATATCTCTTTTTTTTTTTTCATTTCGTCATGAATCAGGACCTTATTCAATCAGCAATAATGTTAAATCAAGTCAATTCTGAACAATCCGTATAACTTGCCTTTAAAATTTTTTTCGATTTTGTTTTCTTTTTCGATTTATTTCTCAAATATGTCTTCAACGATAATGTGTATTAGGGTTACGTTCTAAGGTGATTGTCACTTTAATAATACAGATAAATTCTCTTAATAAGCGAAATATAACCATGTCCGTAATGCTCTGTTATACATGTACATGTATTGCGTTACCGGTCGGCTATGTTCATGGTATTTCAATGATTACAGTGAGTTTCTCTGTGCCCGGGCGAAAGAAGAATTACAAAACCGCAGTAATTCAAGTAAGTGAAAATGGTTTTTATTTATCGAATAATATTTCACAATTTCTCTCTTACAAATTCTATCCTCTCTCGTACAGTTTTAATATTAGGATGATTCGGGGGTAATGAACTTTGAAAAATGTTAAGAGCATGTTGCATATACGAAAGTGCTTTTGAATACTCTCCCATATTTTTATAGACGAAACCAACATTGTTGTAGGAAGTAGCCAAATCTGGATGATTTCCAGGAAGAGTTTTTTGATAGATTTTAAGTGCTTTTCTGTAAAACAAGAGTGCTGTAGAAGACTCTCCCATGTTGTAATGCACCGCACCGATGTTGTTGTAGGAAGTAGCCAAATGTGGGTGATTTGCAGGAAGAGTGTTTTCACGAATTTCAACTGCTTTTTCGAAGAACGAAAGTGCTTTCGAATACTCTCCCATGTTGTAATATACCCCAGCGATGTTGTTGTAGGAAGTAGCCCAATCAGGATGATTTGCAGGAAGAGTTTTTTGACAGATTTCAAGTGCTTTTTGGTAAAACGAAAGTGCTTTCAAACACTCTCCCATTTTGATATACGCAAAACCGATATTGTTGTAGAAAGTGGCCAATAAAGGATGATTTGCAGGAAGAGTTTTTTGACAAATTTCAAATGCTTTTTCATAGAACGAAATGGCTTTAGAATACTCTCCCATGTTATCATACACTCCGGCGATGTTGTTGTAGGAAGTAGCCAAATCTGGATGACTTCCTGGAAGAGTTTTTTGACGAATTTCAAATGCTTTTTGGTAAAAGGAAAGTGCTTTTAAATACTTTCCCATGTTGTAATACACCCCAGCGATGTTGCTGTAGGAAGTAGCCAAATCAGGATGACTTGCAGGAAGAGTTTTTTGACAGATTTCAAATGCTTTTTCGTAAAACGAAAGTGCTTTCGAGTACTCTCCCATGTTGTAATATGCCAAACCGATATTGTTGTAGGAAGTAGCGAAATCAGGGTGATTTACAGGAAGCGTTTTGTGACGAATTTCAAGTGCTTTTTCCGAAAACCAAAGTGCTTTAAAATACTCTCCAATGTTGTAATACACCCCAGCGATATTGTTGTAGGAAATAGCCAATAAAGGATGATTTGCTGGAAGAGTTTTGTGATAAATTTCAAATGCTTTTTCGTAAAACGAAAGTGCTTCAGAATATTCTCCCATGTCGTAATACACCCCAGCGATGTTGTTGTAGGAAATAGCCAATAAAGGATGATGTGCAGGAAGAACTTTTTGAAAAGTTTCAAGTGCTTTTTCATAACAGAAAAGTGCTTTATAATACTTTCCCATGTTTCGATACACCATACCGATGTTGTTGTAGGAGGAAGCCCAATCAGGATGATTTGCTGGAAGAGTTTTTTGACAGATTTCAAGTGCTTTTTCAAAAAAGAAAAGTGCTTTTGAATACTCTCCCATGTTGTAATACACCCCAGCGATGTTGTTGTATGACGTGGCGAATAATGGATGATTTTTAGGAAGAGTTTTTTGACAAATTTGAAGTGCTTTTTCGTAAAACGAAAATGCTTTCGAACACTCTCCCATGCTATCATACAGGAAGCCGATGTTGTTGTAGGAAGTAGCTAATGAAGGATGGTTTGCTGGAAGAGTTTTTTCATAGATTTCAAGTGTTTTTTCGTAAAACGAAAGTGCTTTCGAATATTTTCCTGTGTTTCGATACACCTCACTGATGTTAATGTAGGAAGTAGCCAAATCTGGATGGTTTTTAGGAAGAGTTTTTTGACGAATTTCAAATGCTTTTCCGTAAAACAAAAGTGCTTTCGAATAGTCTGCCATCTTGTAATACACCGCAGCGATGTTGTTGTAGGAAGTAGCCAAATCAGGATGATTTGCAGGAAGAGTTTTCTGACAGATTTCAAGTGCTTTTTCAAAAAAGGAAAGTGCTTTTGAATACTCTCCTATATTGTCATACACTCCAGCGATGTTGTTGTATGAAGTGGCCAATAAAGGATGATGTACAGGAAGAGTTTTGTGATAAATTTCAAATGCTTTTTCATAAAACGAAAGTGCTTCAGAATACTTTCCCATATTGTAATACACCAGACCAATGTTGTTGTAGGAAGTAGCTAATGAAGGATGATTTGCTGAAAGAGTTTTTTGATCGATTTCAAGCCCTTTTTTATAGTACCAGATGGCTTTTTCATAATCACCTTGATCATTTTTGACTAATCCAAGTTGATTATAATAAAGTGCCTTCTTCTCCTCGTTGGATGTCTGCTCAAGTAATAATTTGTATAGTTCTTCCGCTTTATCCAACTGTTTTATGTGAAACAACAAACTACCTATTCGTTCCGATCCTGTCCCATGAGTACTTTCTTGTATATGTTTGGTGAGTGTACAAAGCTGTTGATCATCGTCCGATGTTAGTGTAAGTTCCACCTGATAAAGTAGGTTGTTTTTATCAATTTCTGTAATTTCACCAATACGAAAGACGGTGTGCATAGAGAAGAGAATTTCTTCTTCCGTCTTGAAATAACCAAATTTTTGGATGGCAGCGAAAGGAGCGGACAAAATTGAAGGATCAATCGACATTTTAAATAGAATGCCGACTATGTCAATATTTGTTAGAGCACCTTGAGCAAATCCCAAAGAAATATCACGATCTTTGCTGGTGGATAAAAAATTGTTAAAAGATAATAGTCCTCCTTTTGTTTTGCGAAGTTTCTCAAAATCTGTGCCTGATAGACTTTGTCCCCGATAAACCGTAAAGCATTTCCCTTCGAAACCACTAACTTGTGTTCTGTGTAATTCTTCGATTTGTTGATGAAGATCACGCAAAAAGAAGCCCATAGTGATGATTGTGTTCGCATTCAGCATACGTAAGGCACCATTAAGCATTGAATAGATGAATGACGGGAAAGTATACCACCAAATTGGTGAGTGATCATGGTATTCATTCTCAAATAGAGTAATAGTGATTGGTGAGCCATAGTCACCTTTCCGGCAGTAAGCGATGAAATCTTTGATGGACTGTTGATCGTGTTCCAATTCAAGAAGAATTTCCTTTAATATTAGAGTGTACATAAATGTGGGCTCCAGTTGATTTAGATCTTGGATAGAAGCTCCTTCGTTCACCGTGAGAAAGCTTATGGGTATGGTATCTTGATTGCATTGCTTTACAGCTGTTTGCAGTGCTTCGCAAATGGATGTGATGGATGTGTGCACACCTTTGACTTTTAGCCACTCGTGGGTCCATTGCTCATGTAGATATTTATTGTCACAATACACGTAAACGTCATTCAGTTGAGGAATATCATGAATAAAGGGCACTATTTGCTGACCAATTGTACCCTCTACGATTAAGAAGGTTTTCACATCATTGACATCAGTAAGAAAATCAATACATTCATCTCGTTCGGTAAAAATATTGATCTGATTAACAATGGTTCTTAATTGTGCCAACTTAACTTGAAAATCTTTGTTTGATTCGTTGATATCGATATCAATCCAGATTAACAAGTAGTTCTGAGGAATCCACCTATGTGCATGGTTGATATTAGATGTTGTTGGTACTTGTATAGTTGTAACAGTATCCATTGATAATGCGAAAATGTTCTATTCTAGATAATGAATGCTCATGCTGTCGTGAATCATTGTCTAATTATTAACTGGTAATTGTGTATACCTGTGTCTGTAGGTCGAGAGAGAAATTAGAACACTTATTTATATTGTTGATGAATAACGGTTTAGTTTTCTGACTATGTCAAATGTTTAGCGTTTTTAACGTTCAAATACGAACTTTACCAAGTTTCTATTGATAATACCGAGAAAAAAGTCAAAAGAGAAGTAAATGAAAAAAAATGGTCAATGATAACGTTGAAGAAAACGAACAATAAATCCTGATAACATATTTTTTACATTGTTCTCATTCTTTTCAACTTTCTTTTATAATTTCGTCTACAAAATGATTGTAGTATCAAAGCATGAGTTTCATTCTGTCCTTGAATCAAGTTTCAAAAGTACCAAGTATACAACCGATAGTGGTGACTAGTTGGTCAATTCCAGTAAATCCGTCATTTACATATTTGCTCTAGTTTCCTTGTCACTTTTGCTAGAAACATTGGTTAAATTCAGTTGACTAGACTTGTATAATAAAGTAGTTCTACCCAAAGGTGGTCAAGTTAGAGATTTTCAAGTCACGTCATATTCCCAAATTTCTTCAACCAAGTCAAGTCAACTCATCTTGTGACATTTTTTTCCTTCAATTCAAGCTAAGTCTAAATAAAACTTAGGTAGAACACAGGATTTGCTAGCATTATTAGATGAAAGTCAATTTTCATAACTCTATATTTCTATTTCATGGCTAAAAAAGAATGTCTGAAAAGAAACAGAATTGGACAAGTCAGCAAGAAAGATTTTCAAGTTTGATTTGCTCACCTCTGGTTCTACCTTACCCCTCACTCCTTCGTTGCAAACCTGTATCTATAAAACTAGAGTAATTATAGTTAAAAAAGGTTTCAGTAAAGTAAATTTTAGCTTATATGAATATGTGAGTTTCACATTATGGCTCTAAAGGAGCTGTACTGACAAGCTCTTTCAACTAATTTTTGATGAAAGAATAATTGATATAAATGATCATGTTGTTCTTTCAAAGTATTTTCCTATTGCATAGCTTATTAATTTCGATATTTAGTTAAAAGATTGAATGAAAATTCTGTTTCTTTTGTCAATAATCTTTTTCGAAAGCATCCATTTAATTTAGATAGAATTTATCTTTATTTTTAGCATGTATATCGACAGTAGAAATTGTAATTCCTTAATGGACAAATTGTATCAGGTAATCTTATTCAAATAAATACAGGTAATTTTGGTGTTGGCACAGATCTGACGCAAAGAATAATAGTAAATAGTAATGTTAGGTATACATTTGATGTTCGATCAGTTAATATGAATAGTGGTTAATCAAGGAGCAATAATTAATGTTAATGGAAATCTTGTAGCACTAGCAGATACTCAAGGAAATAATGTTACGATTCCAACATCTCAAGTTGGTCCACTGAGTTACTATATGAATAGAGTACATGTTAATGGTATTGTTGTATTCAATCTCGTCGATAATACTGTACTTAATAATCAACTTGTACGATAAATTGAACTTGTTGTTGGAACAAATGTTATTAATATTCTTCCATTGGTTTTTATTAATCTATTTGGTACTAGTATTAGCTTTATTCAAGGAAATGTTCTTGGTACATGATTTAACTCAATATCTACAGGACGAGCACATACTATTTAGGATCTTCCATAAACTACTTCACTTACCATTAATCGCAATTGGATAGATGCTTTATTAGCATCATATGCTATTGTCACTGCTTCTATTAATATTGATGATGCTACAATTATTCTATCACTTACTACTTCTACTGAACTTCATAACCCACTGATCGTTGTACCATCATGTACAATGACTACTATTGCTAATGTATCAGATAAATGTTAATAGTTTCATAAATAAATAGACTATTTTTCACATATAATTTAGCCACTCCACTGCGAACATCTGCTATTACAACAATTGAAATAATACCGTATGAAATTATTACACTAGCAATATTAAGCTATTTTCTAATTAAAACTTTCAATCATTTTTAATTCTTTATTATATATTTCATGTAAATGACTTCCAATAAAATCTGGAACTAGTATGTCGAAGTCATAGTACAACTAGATGCAAAGCAATACAGAAAATTGTGTCTATTAATAAAATGATCTTTATTTATTTCAAAGAAATAGCACAAATAATGTCACGTACAATAAAAACATATTCTAATTGTCAATGTGAGAATGAAATGTCATATTGAGTGCAACCGCAACCTGTAAAACGATTATGAAATTACTTGATAGATGTGAATTAATTTTTCATTAAAAGAAATAATTTAATAAGAAACATTCTCGAAGAGAAAATATATGTATATCTATTTAAGAGAGAACAAATATAAAATCAACCATTGTTGTTACGATTTGTAACTTCATAATTTTATTACATTATATGTAAAAGGTGTCAATGGTTTTGTTCCTATTGAAATTGTAATTTACTTTTTTAGATTTTTTCCATTTACAATAAGGACTATTATACTTCAATAAAAATTCATTTCCTCCTTATCTATTCATATGAACCATTATTAGTTCTTTAAAGTTTTTTCAGTATTCATTGTTTATAATACTTTACCAAATTGATCTTTTCAATAAAAATATAACTGAACAACTGAATTTAAAATAAAATAAAAGTTTTATTTATCTTTACAACAAAATATCTTTATTTTTTATCTATATTTTCACAGCAAAAGAAATTAAGCGGAATGAGAAGTATGATATAACAAAAGAAAAAAAAAAACAATTTCATTCTTTTTAAATTATAGAAGAAAAATTATTCTCAATATAAATATACTTTTATTTGATTTAAAGTAATAGGCATCTCGTAAATATTGATCAAGATTTATTAAACATTAATATAAACTATTTTATCTTTTGTCAAAATAATCGAGAACAAATATTGTCCTTCTACAATGTCAACATAATCATGTGAATCATATGAAAATTTCATTTTCTTTTTTACTACTTAATTCACAAAGATTACTAATATAATTTCTAGTAAAGAACTATTATTATTCAAGTAAAAGTGATAAAGTAATGAAAGACGAATATTTAATTTTATTTAAACGAAAATTTTCAAACAAAAAATAATCTTATATTATCTAATTCACTATTATATAAAGGCAGCAATAATATAAATAAAATATTGTCAAGTACATGTTTGTGGCATTACCATAATAGATTCTGGACATGTTTCATATAATTTTGTTCGAATTGCACATTTAATAGGAAATCGATGTATACCTAATGGTCTTTCATAATATACAGATTCTACTGCAAATGTTTTTGCTACATTCACCGGAGCAACTGATCCATTTACTCGACGTAAATTTATAGCATACCATACATCTTCAGGTATTTTTTTATCATATGGAAGTTGAGCAAGTAAGGCAAGTAGTTTACTTCGAGTTCGCAATGAAAATCCTCCATTACCAACAAGATCTATTTTACTAAATGTAAACCAAGATGGATCCCATGGAGCACCAATATAATCATATTGAAGAAAATCAGTTATTTTATGTGGAGAATTTGAACACATTATTGAATCAATTTGAAAAAAAAGAATTTTTTCACCTCGAACACGTTCCCAAAATTTTGATTGTGTTAATAATTCATTTGTTCGACCTTTATCATAAACTTCTTCCATTAGAGTAAGAAATATTTTTCCTGATATAATTAATGGTAATAATGTTGAATTTTTAATAAAATCTTGATTATCTTTTCCATGAAATATCTGAATTGGCCATGTTGATGGAATATGATAATTGACATTATGTACAACAGTAACAATTAAATCAATTTGACGAAATTCAACAAGTACAGCTATATTTGAATAAAAATTAATTTTAGTAGTATTAGTAATTGTAATTTTTTTTCTACTTTTAAAAAAATTTCCACAAAATGAAAATATATGTAATATAGTTATAATAAATACAATAATAATAATAAAAGTAGTGAATACTTTGAATGATTTTCTTGACATTTTCTAATCATGAAGGTAACGAACTGAATTTTTTTAAATGTATTATAGAAACTGAATATACATATATATTCATTTATAATTATAATTGATTTTGCTTGTAAATTATCATTTCAAGATGAATAAATTTGAGCATCAGTATTTTTGAAATCTAAAATTATTTAAATGTGATATCATCTTTTAACATATTTTATGATAAAACCATGATATCTATATAAAAATTTCTAGAATATTTTTTTCCTCGTTTTAAAGTGCAGACAATCCAAACTTCCAATAAAAAAAAATGACGTTTCTTTTAAGCACGAGTTACTAATCACGAAAAACTATTCAAAATGTCGATCGATTTTGTAAAGTTGTCTAGCTTTTCTACATAATTAATAAAGCCAAATATTTTATCTCATTCGATTGATCATAAGACTACGCAAAAAAAAAATATGCATTGTCTTATTTTTTATTTTCCTTTTCTTTATCGAGCAAACTTGCTTTTATTGGTATCATACCCAATCAAGGCAATATTCAATGATTTTCAAACTCAAATAAGACCTTTAGTCTCAAACTAAATATAGGTTCTGAATCAGTACAAAACACTAAGTCAAATGAAGTGTCTTTCAGCTTAATCTGAAAGCTTTCATTTTTTTTGTCTTGTACATAAAAATTTTACTCCTAGAATGCTACCCGAAAAATGAAAATTTTCAAATTAAGTTAAAAGATATTTCGTTTAACTTAATTTTTTTGTACTGATAGATAGATAGGTTTATAAAGTCGATCTCTACTTAGTGCATTCGATACGATTCGAAGTGTTATGATCAATAGAGTTTTAGATCTATAGTCGATTTAATAACTTGTTTATGTTCAGCTTATCATGCTAAATGTGAAAAAAAAACATTTTCTAAGGCTAAAAAGTAGTTTTTCGTGATTAACACCTCGAGCTCTATCAAATGATGTTAAAAAAAACGCAAAAAAAGTTTTTTTTTTACCGAAAACTCGCATTGCCGACAATTTACTATTTTTCTTCTTGTAGACCTTACCGTAAGGACAATCTCTTTCTTTCTATTTCTTTTTCTTCTGCTCTCATTTTTATTCTAACACATCATCATTCTGTCCCTTTTATTCTATATTCTTTTATAAAACCAGGGTCTTTTTTTTTATAAACATTTTCATTCTGAAGAAAAAAAAAACAAAAAAAAATTTTCTTCACTACTCCATTGATAGATCATTTGATTAGTTTTATCAGCCTTTACCCATATAAAACTTACGTATTCCAATAAAGTCCCCTTTTCGTATTACTCTTTATATATACATAGTTTTCAATAGCATCTAGTTATGTATTCTATGCTTAACACAGCATGATCTAAATAAATATAATAAATGCAAGCATAAAGTGATAGTGGTAGCTAGTAATGATGTTAATATTCATTTTAAAATACCTTTTTTTTATGATTGATATTTAATGTGACATATAATCAATATGTAACAAAGTTATAAAATGTTTTTTTGTATAAGTAACTACCCGAAATTATGAAAATTTTCACAATAATTGCATATAATGTCAAATTAAGTTTAGTTATAAGAAAACGTATGAGTATTTGTCATGTGATCATACATAGGTAACTTTTTTTTATATAATTATATATTTAAATATGTTCATATTTTAATAAATCTGATATAAAAATTTCTATAAGAAAGACAGAATTGATTGTTCATAATCACAGAACACTTCTATCTTCTTTATAAATATAATTAATGAATTCAATTAATGTGTACTTTTTGGATAAAGTCTCTTATATAAACAAAAACATCTGTTGATTTGATAGAGATACTAAGACCATTTTACTGAATCAATGATCATTTTAATAGAGGAAAGTATAATAAAATTGTATTCAATTGTTTTTTTTCATTCGAAACTAACGAAAATATATCGTTGAAAAAAAATGTAGTAAATTAGAAATTCATGCTATTGATAATTTGCTCATAACTATCAAATATAATGAAGAATATTTTTTTTATTTTCCTAAAAAAAGAATTATTCAAGATAATATATAATTTCTATTTCTCATATAACATATATCCTATTTGTAATACTGTCATCTTTTTCTATTTAAAAAGAAAACCAGGATATCTGTTTGGAAAGGAATATCTTTGAATATCATAATGAGACATTTTTTTATATTAGACTCTAATTATTCAAGATGTTGTTGATGATTAGGTCTTAATTTCTAAATTTAAGTTGTGCTATAATAATTTGTATAAATATGAGGGGAAAAAAAAACTTAGGATTACCGTTGTTTGAAATGGTACTAGAAATAAAATGGTGAATTTTGAGTGTTCGATGGCCAAATGAACAAGGGGTAGAAGTGTTATTAGCAAGCCTTGATTGAGTTCTTAGCCTAAAATAGATCAGATATATTGTGTACGAAATTGAAAAAAGTTTCACATTTTAATGCTTTGCTGTTTTCCAGGAAATAATATGCATCGTTTCAGATTCTTATCTCATATACATCTTTAAAAATTTGATATCTCGAGAATTAAAGAATGAGGATGGGTATTATTTTCAGACTTTTCACATATCATCAAGGTTTACGTATTGTCAAAGGATAGAGTTTAAATGACTTAATCACCTCGATATATTTACTCGTAGATAGTACTTTTCTTAATTAGTTGAAAACAGATGTTACTCTCAAAAAGCATAAGAATAAAAAGAATATTAATAAACTTTAGTAGCACTCTTTTTTATGAAGCGCTAAGAATATCTGGAAAGAAAAAAATTAAAACCATGAAATATAAAAGAGAACGAAGAAGTGACAGTCCTGCTTGTTAGACTAAATAAAGAAAGATTAGTATTGAAATCGTTATGTCTATTTTAAGGAATGAAACTAGATTTATATCAGCATATAAAAATATTGTCAAAATTCTATTTAAATTTCTGATAAATACTCCTTTAGAAATGGTAAGTTATTTGATAATCAAAATGATGCGGTATCTTTTTTTTTCGATACAAGATGAAAGAAGAGAAAAAAAATTGTTTTATCGAATAAACCAAACGATAACTCACCTTTTGAATATGTCTAAAATGTGTTCTATGACAACTATAAAATTAGAAAGAACTATCTTGCATATATTCACAGTGATTCTATTTTCTTTTGAATAAAGCGCAATTATAATGAAATAGTAGTGATACAGCTTTTTTGTTCTCTTTCTTTTCTATATTTGAACGTTAGTATCTCGTTCCTTAGACTTTTTTTTTCTTTAGCGTATATAAAAATTCTTCCTTCCTGTTATTCATCATTTATAAGAATTTTCATTTTTCTATGGCGATATATTGTTGTCATTTAATTTTAATATATTATAGAAAAAAGCAGAGTAAGACCTAGATTTAACAAGACCCATGAATATGTACACTACCCCAGCAAACAAAAACCATGAAAAACTGTGAAATGTTACAAAATATCGATTATCTTTAATTGTTAACTCCGATTATGGCTCTTTACTAATTAACTTATTTAAAAATTTATCCAACAATATGCCTTCCTGACAAGCTACCTATATACTTAACTGTCTATTGATTTAACAGCTCTCGAACTATCTATTTAAATAATTAATGCGGTGCGAAGCACAGCATTTCTGGAGTCCTTCGCGAGTTTTTTTTTTCGAAGTTTGAGATAATTAAAAGGAAAACAATATAAAAAGTTAGGCGCCATTCTCTCTATATAACAGCTGTGAATACATATGATGATAGATAATGAATCAGATAGATAATTAAAGCAGCAATCAACAATGTTCACTAGAAGCAAGTTGATAAGTATTGATAGAGTTCTCGTAGTGATGAATTTCGTTATATCTACACTGTATTGATCGAAGTCTTACTTTCTCAACAACATTCACAGATACGAAATATGAATCGATAAATCCGAAAGAGTTTGTCAAATGCCTGTTTCATTCATGTTGAATCGTTGAAACGAACATATATTTTCCACCAACTACCGATTTTTCGATAAGCGATACTCTTCGCTTCGCACCGCATTTCGTAGTCGAGTGAAACTCGAGTACCATCTAGTTATATACGGTGCTTGCCAAAACTACTTAACAAACAAATAAAGTATTTTTGTTTCCTTTGTATCTCAAACGCTCTATGAGGTTGAACGAGCTGAGTTTCGTCACATTAGAATTTATCAATTCTCGTATATATACAAAAAATTTCATGTAAAACCATTGACATATTCAGATTTTATTGGCAAGACAATTTCGACATGTTGATTTCTATCATTACAAATTGATTTAATCATTTATTTTCAGAATCTTCTTTGCAGTCATTTCATGATAAAAATTTTTTACATGAGATATTATTAAACAAAAGGAGTAAACCACACTAGACAAGATGAATATGTTTTACTCTACCTTTCTTGAAGTATAAATGCAAAAACGGCGTATTTTCGTATACTGATGCTCCACGTAGAACTTGTTCAATACTGTCAGATGGTAACAGTTGGGTTTCGATAGCATGCTTCATTGTTTACAAAGTTATTCTTGTCTCAAGCATAATTGAATCAGGTCTATCGAATGATGAGAACCATTTGTTGATAGTATGTTGTGTTCTCGAGAAATCATTACTTCACTAGACTTGACAATATTTTATTTACTTCAAGTAGAACTCAACAAAACTTATCATATGAAAAGTATCATTTTCTGATAAGTCAACTTAATGCAAAAAATTTAGTACTTTAATGAAAAGTCAAGGAGGGATATGATAATTGAATATCGTTTTTGACAGATCTACTCTAAAACTAGTCGAATCTAGACCTAATATATCCTATGTGGGCAAAAATCAATTTCTTCCTCTAATATTGAATGTTACTGTTTCATAGAGCATTCGAAAGAATGTAAAAAACTGCATCGTATAATGCATTTTGACAGAAATATTATATTAGTCGACCTGTATGAGATATGAATTATATCTGAAATATACACAGAATTTCTCGTGTAATTTCTTTTTACGTATTCGAGAGGTATGAATAAATCATTGAAATAATACACGTTTGTATCGAACCTTTCTCTCTATAAAAGTTTTTGATTTTGCATCTAAATAAATTCTATCGTATCAGTATATACAACTGTTCTTCAGTTTCAATCCTGAGAGTATGATGAGTACCAACATATTTGCAAAAATTGTAGATTATATTTCGACCAAAAAAGGGACGTATAGAATAAGTAACGTCACGCTTCCTTCCCTGACCTTCTACTGAAAGACCGTGATTTCGATCAGAACTTGGTTGATGTGTCTGTAATTGAAAAACACTACACTTATCCTACATTTTAATCGATAAAATCTATAACTTTCGACAAAACTTTTCCAAGAAAAAAAACATTGGTGAGATTTTCCATGCACACATTGTGATATGTTATTCTTCACTTTCAATGAAGTCAAATGCTCTTGACTCAATATGAAAGCCTTTGTAAAACCATTGAGATGCATATCGTATATAAAAGCATTCGTCAAAATTTAATTGTTTGATTTGATATTTTCATCTTATTTAACATCATCTATAATTTCTAAATTCAGAGTTTTCGTACATTTAGTCCAACTGGTGAAAAGTTAGATTGATTTTATTGCCGAGCACTCACGAGAATATGTGAAGAATATAGTCCAAAATTCGTTTCCTAAGATAACAAGGAGTAGATAAAACGTTTTGTGCAATACACCAAAAGATAGACTGTCAAAAGTCGAACAAAACTAATTATTTAATTTGACAATATTGATCAATTGAATAAACATTTATTGGATAAAATCACTATTGACATTTTTATTCTGACGAAAAATATACGTTATAGTGGATTGTGAACTATTATAATATGTTTCACAGAAATATAACGTTTTTTAATGAATATACATTTGATACACAGTAAAAGATCAACTCTTCTTTCATTTAACAGATGTTGAATCCGTTTTCCAATCTTGGACTGTCCCAATGTCATTGTTGACAGAAAAAATTAGTTTTAGTTTCTTTGGTATTCAATTTCCTTCTAATAGCAATTCTTGTATCGTCATATGGTTGTCAACTTACATCATACAAAAACAGGACTGTTGGCTGTGACAAAAAAAAAACTTTTTTCTTGTTTCTTCTCTCGAACGTGTAGAGCTCATTTTGTTTCACAGAAGAATGACGCGCTCGGCAAACTCGCGTTTTTGTTTTTCTTGGTTAGAAACGTTACTCGGAAAAGTTGCACTTCAACAGATACACTCGTAAATTGTAAATAAAAAAAGAAGAAAAAGATATTAAAAGCAAATTTAGTCGACAAATATTCTTTCTTCCTTTTCAAATTTTCTTCTTCATATCTATCTCCACAATCGTACACATGGTTAGATGACTCAATTAAAATTGAAAAAAAAAAATAGACGTGTATAATATGAAACTCGTATCTTAGTAATTGACGAATATCTTACATGTTAGCAGTACAACTTAGGCTCTGATTTCATTAAAAAATGTCATATTTCTGTGAAACATATTTTAATAGTTCACAATCCACTATAACGTATATTTTTTGTCAGAATAAAAATATCAATAGTAACTTTATTCTATAAATGTTTATTCAATTGATCAATATTGTAAAATTAAATAGTTAGTTTTATTCCACTTTTGATAGTCTATCTTCTGGCGCATTGTACAAAACATTTTATTTGTTCCTTGTTATCTTAAAAAACGAATTTTGACTATATTCTCCACATATTCTCGTGAGTGCTAGGCAGTAAAATCAATCTAACTTTTCATCAGCTTGACTAAATACACGGAAAAAACTATAAAAATCGAAATAAATGAGTTATATACGTTTCAAATCATCAGATTTTTTCAAATTGTCTCTCATAAAACTCTTTCAAAAATCTCTATAGTCTGCAATCTCAAATTCGACTCGTTGTTAGTCGTCGGCGCTCATTTGGTTCATCATTCCTGACTTCTTAATTCACTACTTCACAAGAATTTTGACAGACTGTCTAAGAAATGAATCCTAGCTTTCAGTAATAACAATTAAGCACAGATTCCGAGAACTGCAAGAATTTTACATTGGAATATACACAATAGGAAGCACGTTTAATTTATTTACATGCTAACAATCTACAAAGAGTAAAAGTAAGAGTACTCACTTATGAGAAGACTTGATGCTATAATAGATATACACATGTAAGAAAAGAAAAAGAAACAATATATCCATATGTATATAGATTTTCTTTCGTTCTGTAACGAACGAACAAACATACATAAGTATTCACGAATAAATGAAAGTTATTTCGTCAACGCATGATTTTACTTATAGTAAAAGCAATCAAAAATGAAGTAGATTGACAAGTTAAATTCCATGTTGTATCGATTACGATATAACATGTCAGAGTTTGTAATGTATTTGATGAAATATGATCTCGAATTTTTATTGAGTCAATGCTGAAGATCTTACTCTGAGTATCGTACGTGAAGAAAAGTCGTGTAAATCAGTGAAATAGAGTTTAATTAAATATAAAATATAACAGTTCTATGCAGAGTAGATTCTTTACAAATGTGTATTATTAAAAAAAATTCTACATACCTGTTGGATACGTAAAAAGAAATCATACGAAGAATCTTACATATAATTCGAATATGAATCGCATATCAGAAAGGTTGATTAAAGCAATTTTTTGAAGTACAATGTGTTACAAAATATTATTTGATGCACTACTTTGTATGTTCTTCCGAATGTTCTGTTAACCAGTAAAACTGGTTAAATATTACTGGAAGAAATCTTCTTTTTCCACACTATTAGTAAAATGTTATTGATGTGATTCAAAAAGTGCTATTTTTTCCCATGTATATATGACGGAAGCCATGATAGAAAGTATTCATTATGCAAAGTACAACTTGTTCTTTCCAACCACACTACATGATGAAGATTTTACCGAAAATAGATGATTGAATAACGTCGAATCAATGAAACGCAGCATGTTGAGATTTCTATGCCAATAAAATTCATGCACGTTGATGAATTGACATGATGAAAACCAAACAATTTGAGTTGTGTCCTAACTCGCTGTCCATCTATCAATCTACCTAATTTTGAATTTTTTAAAATGCTAACTGTCATGTTTTTGAATAACTTTTCGTCATTGATAGCTATATAGTTCGGATTTTAGCTGTTTGATAGCACGATGTCAAGGTCGTCTATCTATATAAGACTCATAAGGACTAACGAATTTTCGTATGATACATATTTAATTGATATATTTTTGTTACCTATTTTGATTAGTTTTCGTACATATCTAGGCTTGAATTGCACTAAAATATAGCTAAAAGGATTCTGTATTTGCATCAAAATCGCAGGATTTTAACGAAGTATTGTATATGAGACAATAACAAAAAGAGATATAAATTTTTATCATGACACCAGTATCCTTCAGGCTACTATCTGTTTAAAAATAAAATGGTCGTGAGTATTTTTGCAATAACTCAAGAATACTAAGAGCTGCGGTTTTCATCATTTTATAGAGCCTTGAATACTCTATCGACTTCTATATAAGGAATTAAAAAGCTAAGATTTTCAAGCGATTTGCCAAATGAATTTTTAAAAGATTCGAATTCCGTTTTCTCAAATTCTATAATGAACTCAATGTTGAAAAGTACTAAAATATAGCCTAGTATAGCCTTTACAAGTATAAGAAAGGCCGACCTCTATATCTCTTGAGCATAATCTCTATATAATGTTTACTGACTGTCTGTGTCGAGGTCAAAGGTCACTGAATTCCCTTTATCATGTGCAAGGGAAATGGCCTTTGACCTCGACACAGACAGTCACTAAACATTAAATATAGGTTATGTTAAAGAGATACAGAGATCGACCTTGCGCATACTGGTAGAGACTGCACTAGACTATATTTTAGTACTTTTCAACATTGGTTTCACTATAGAACTTAAGAGAATGGGATTCGAATCTTTTAAAAATTCATTTGGCAAAGCGCTTGGAAATCTTAGCTTTTTAATTCCTTATATAGAAATCGATAGAGTATTCAAGGCTCTATAAAATGATGAAAACTGCAGCTCTTATTGTTCTTGAATTATTGCAAAAATACTCACAACCATTTTATTTTTAAACAGACAGTAGTTTTGGGTTCAGATTCACGAAAGAGCGAAAGAAAGACCTTTGCCCATAAGTGAATCCATCTATATAACTGCCAACCTCCCTATTCCATCTAGTTCAATGCGACAGCTTAATACAAGCGTGTAGACACAGCATTATCAATATATGTATATGTATGCATCAGAGAATTTACTTTATTTGTAAATTCACGCATGAAAATTACCGAATGCGCAGGCTTAGATTTTTTCACATGCAGAGACATGCAAGTGTTTTTGTAGAAAATCCATGCGTGTGCATGCAACACAAGATTACAATAGCTAAAATACAAAGCATATGTCTCAGACATGCATGAACAAGCACAATTTTTTCCATAAAACTTAAAATCGAACATAAATACTTTGTTTTATAAGACGAACTTCTTCATCATTCGACCATTTACTTACATTAGATATACAATGAAAACTGAATACTAATAAATATCAAAGATTTTAAAAAAATGAACAAGTTCTTTGAGCTAGTATAGTGTAGTTGTAGAAGAGTGATTCCATTTTTACAAGAAATGTATGTTGATGAAAAACACAATGCTTCTAAGAATTAATTTATTTTTTCGTTGTATTAGAACTTTTAGATCAATTGTACTCATATCGATCGTTTTAAATGGATATATTATACATGAAGTATCCCAGTTTAATCAGCTTAACTCTCGTGTATGACCATCTGCATCAAGGCTTACCTGACTTTGTCATCAACATCGACAGAGCTTGCCCATAAAAAATTTGCTCGTTAAAGAGTTAATACTTTAAAGGAAATTCTACAAGTTTTAAATTAAAAGAATATTCTATAGTAGAAAAATTTATTTAATCTGTATATCTGCTCAAACTTTCAACGAATTTAGTAATTTACAAGACATAGAAAATGGAAGTTTACATTATTTTTAAAGATGTCATACACTATTTGTCATAGAATAGTTTGATTCTTTGAATATGTTTCTCAATTATCAAATATAAATCAAATTAAAATAAAATATTCTTTTGTTGTCATGTAAAATATTGTTATTTATTCGTATCAATTCAATTCTATAAAATAATTGAACTTCTTTTATTGAATGTTGACTATGTTTAATAGATATGTTAGTTTAATATATTTTTTTCATCTGTATCTATTATTGATTTTATTTATCAGACAAGATATAATTTTTGCTTTACCAAGATCAAATATTACGACTATTAATGGTGAAGATGTTAAGACAAATGTACGTTCACCAGCGTTTAATAATACCTGGCTGGAACTTACATTGAATCCAGGTAAAGATCAACTAAATTCTCATCATTTAAGAAGTTCGCGTGGAAATATTATGAAAACTGTTTTTATTATTGTTGTTGGTGTGTGTATCTTGATTATTGTTGGTGGTGTAATTAGTATTATTGTTCATTATGTGAAGAAAAAATAAATAAAATATATAAGAAAGCTATCATATCTGTATAATTTATGCTATTTAAAAGACGACTAAATGAAAATAAAAGCATAATTTAATACAATCAGCGGTGCATTGTCTCAATTAGGCAAGATTACTTTTAATAAATAAAAATAAAAATATACTTTTATGAAAATGTTCATCATCGTAAAATTAAGAAAATATAAATTGACAGTTAGATTGATCATTTTTTCTCATCATATGACAAGTATACTTCCAATTATTTTGCATTAAAATACTGAACATTTATTGAATGGAATATTTTTTATATAAATTGATCACAACAGTTACATAAAGAAGCCAGTGTTGTTGCCTTGACACATCTTGAAGGCTGGTTTCTTTAAATTTTAAACTATTAAATCATTTAGATGTTATCAAGTTCGATGATGGAAATATTTGTGATTTAGGCTCAAACTGATCTATCTCCTTCAAAATCACGATGATAATCAAATTAATCGTAGAGCAATTAAGAAAAAATAATTTTTATGTATTCATACATCTGAATCTGCTGTATTTTCAACTGATAAAAAATAGTTTTTTTTTGTGAATGATTACTCGATGAGCAAAATCACTAATGCCTAGTCGTCTATATAGTCCAGAATGACGATAACAATGATTTAAACAAAAACCTCTATCGTAATCTATGTCACGACAGTATCATCTATGAATATTCATCATTAGAAAACCATACTGATATAATATCTAAAGCAGAATAATCAATAAAGATAAATACAAGATAAACTTAGCCATTTGTTGAGTACAATTAGTGGAATAAATGACTAAATGTTTCTCTATACAGAGAAGCATAACTAGTGGCACGTAAATAATGAGAATACTTTTGTTTTGTCTTGTCTGAAATGTTAAAAAGTATCTAGAAAAATCATTTTTAGACAAAAACGATAAAGAGTATTGTTCTCTACAAGAATATTGTTTGTAGTAAAATTGATTACAATCATCAAATCGAAAGATTTCTGTCGAACGATACATTCACAGCAACTTTTTATTTATGAATTCTATCGCTTAATATAGACTCATATACATTTGCTCACTTACGCAATTTGTAATGCCAGAAGAAAATATGTAGTGTATGTTGAAACATAATATCAGACGACAACAACTTCTCTGAAGAACTACATCACAGCTTCTATTCGAATAGACAGTAAACAAATTATTATTTTATAGATGAGTTAAAACAACGCTAAAAAATGGATATCATATTAATAATCTTACTTTGTCTGAAAAATCATTTTCATATAAATGGACTTCACGATGAATAGGTAATTCAGAAATTGAGAAGATACATAATCATCAAAGCTGTTCATAATGTTTTAAAATGATTTTTTTTTGTTTGTTTTGAATGTCATATTCTTTTATAAAGGATCGTAAACTACAAGTGTATGTTATGCTATTGACCAAATGCGAAAGATATATTTATCTATTGAATCTTCAGTTTCATTACAGATATACAGATTTCAAATATGAATAGAAAAGAAATCTTTCAAAACTATTCTAAAATCATATTCTAGCGAGAGCAGATCAAATCGGTGACACTAATTTTAATTTCTAAAACTAAATTTGTTTATTCGTTGATAAATACAAAAATAAAAAAATAGCGCGATAGCTTAATCAACAACTCTTGTACTTCTACTAGTCCCATGTGTCATCTAATACTACTTTTCTTACCTCATTCAAATCAACAAATGATCATTATTAGTATAATTTTATTCTGTGGTAGTTATCGCTTTTGTTTTTATCCTGTAAATGGTACAAATCAGGTAAAATTCTTTTGTAAATTTTATATTATTTCAATAAATTTATTAAAGATCGTTTATATTACTAATCATACAGAAAAAATTCTATCAAAATTAAAATCTAATGATGAAATAATTGTTCTTGGTATACTTATTGAACCTGTGTATGTGTCTATTTCAAATAATCTAAAGATATAGACTTCTTTTAGTTTATTTATTGATTTAATAGTCGATAATAAAAATAAACCACTTCATCTTAAATTTACAGATATTGGAATTATATTTAATTCTATGAAAAATGGTTTTTGGCTTAATGAAATAGAATTAAAAACTGATCCATTGATTGTAAATATATCATTTGTAATAGATATTTTTATTGATGCAAACGAAAATTTTAATGTAAATATTTTGAAAATAAAATATATATTTATGTGATATTTTTTTTTCTGTATTTTAAGATGTCTGTAAATGGACAAAAATTTGTTCAAATTAATAAACGTGAATCATTAGAAAATGTTGAAGAACTTCGTATTTATGGGAATTTTACTCTTAAATCAGTTAAAATTATTCAAATAAATAAAGAAGGTTAATATTGACAACTATTTTCTTTTATTATTTAAATAAATAAATTTATAGTTACAGAAGATAATTCAATGAAAACATTTATTATTGGTATAGCAATTACATCTATTTTGTTAATTATTACTGGAATATGTATTTTTTGTATTTTACGACGACATCGTATACATTCATCAAAAAACGGTGAAGATTCAACAATTGAAAGTTTAAAAAGTTCTAGAAGTAATAAAACAAATTTTTCAAATATGACACATTTAACAGGCAATACATTTCTTTCTTACATTATCAATAATAAATAATTTATATTATAAAATTAATTAAAGAGATTTTGATCTAATATTTTTTTAAGAAAGAATCATTACATGAAAAATAAAAGACCATAATATACTAATTTATATGATTAAAAATTAGGATAATAATCATGAATAATCATAGGTCTTGTTGATAAATCATAAAAT